>SRMA01026039.1:89350-242935 GCA_007224835.1 Danionella cerebrum
ACCAACACTCTGCCTCTCTCACACACTAACACTCTGCCTCTCTCACACACCAACACTCTGCCTCTCTCACACACCAACACTCTGCCTCTCTCACACACCAACACTCTGCCTCTCTCACACACCAACACTCTGCCTCTCTCGACTGCACCCTGGTCTACCTCGCACCCATTCAGTCTCTCTCGTGCCTGCCAACTCTCTTGCCTAGACTCAATCTACCTCACACCCATTCAGTCTATCTCATGGACAAACACTTGGCCGTATTTTCTGTGTCAAATTTTGGCTCTGTAAAGGGTTACCTCCTGAAACCAACTCACCAATGTTAATATTAACTCGGGCATTGGTGACTGCTCTACTGACATCATTAGCCATGGAGACGTTGATGCAGAAGGTTCCAGAATCATTGAAGAAGTGTCGGAGGATGAGATGGCAATCTGGAGAGGGGCTCACAGCATTACAGAAGGTTGCAACCGGCACACGGCAGTCTGCATCCGAGACTATGGTGCACACCTCAGTGGGGAGGCTGCAACAGAGATTTGGGCTCATGAATTCAACGACAGGGTGGATTTTGTTGCCACAACTTAAGTTCTTGGCAGGCCACACCTTCCTTGGCAGGAAACGGTGAAATCAACAGCATTCTGCTCCATCGCTGATAGCAGGAAACCCTCAGCTACAGCCACCTCCATGATCTGGACGCTCTCTATGCCCTCTGAGACACAGACATGGGTCATTCTTTAAGTATTATTTCAGCAAGCATAAAAAGGATGGGAAGATGCTCACCAATAACATCGATATCAGTCGAGAAGGATCCATAGCGATAAATTACACAATTATTCATGTTTGGAGCGTGACGCTTTGTCTTTGAGATGGAGGCATCTTCCATCGCTGCGTCCACGTTACCTAATGATTCTTTAGAAGTTAATTTCTACACTTAGATGGATGTTAAAGCTTATTTTATTGTGTAACCTTATGAGCAGGCTGCATCTCACCAGTTGACTTTGAGGCAGGTTTCAATATTTCCACAACTGTGGATTCAGGCTTCTCCAGAATGGCTATCATCGGGAGGGCATTGGTAGGTGAAGGTAGGGATTTCTCTGGAAAAAAAAAACTGGAAGCATGATCTGTTGAATCATGGTGAAAAATATATGTTTTTCTGATTGAATAAAATAAAGCCAAGGACTTTTTTTGAGGGGAGTTGTTGCATAGGTTCCAAAACAAAAAAACACCCCTTAACCTGATGATTTGTGTACTGTATGTTGTGCTGACCTTCAGCCGGGCCTCTAGGGCTCTCGGAGGTCATGGGTCCCTCAGTTGGAGGATTTGATGGTGCTTCACATGATGGATCTGGAATAGCTGCTTGAATGACGACCTGGGGCTTGAATCCACCAGAAGCAATGTAGGTGTGTGTGACCGTCAGCTCCCTGGATATCACTGTGCCGCTGCCGTCTCCAAAATTCCAGTTAAACGTCACGTCAGATTTGCTCAAGTACTGGCTGGGGTCGTGAAGTGTGATGCTGAAGGCCACAGCTCGGTTCTGGATGAACTTGTGATCGGCTTCATCTTTGTCATTGACTTGTGTCAGGGAGACAGCAAAGGGAATCTGGTCTGGAAAGACGGGGGTGAATAAAAGTGTGCTCCTATGTTTACACACCCTGGCTAAATTTCTCAATTCTTGGCCATTTTTCAGAAAATTTGAATAACACAAAACTTTTTTCCATCTCTAAGTGTTTGGTTGTAGCCATTATAACCCTAACCCGAGACTTGGCCTTGTGTTTTGGATCGTTGTCATGTTGGAATGTAATGTTTGTGGCCGAGAAAGTTCAATTTTGGTCTCATCTCTACAAATAACATTGTCCCAGATGTTTAGCGCTTGTCTTTAAGGTTGTGTGGTGTATTGTAAGCGGCTACTTTGTAGCAGTTGTGTATTTATGACTAAGTGTCTCCTTGAAACAGCCCTCCATTTTTTTTGTATGTGTTTAATCTGACTTCATGACGGACTTCCAAGGTCTGGCACTCCACTTGTAGAAGGTGCTGACATTTTGATCATTATTACGCGAGAAAAACTTTCAATCAGTTTTTAAATCAAGAGAAACATTACGTGTGAATTACCAGTTTTGTGTCATAATAAAGGTTAGAGTTAAGGTGTCCTAAAAAATATCTGTTTGTATGTTTCACTGCTGTTTCCATTCTTCTCATTAAAATAAAAGCATTTGTGGTGCAAGTATGATACGAGACCCTCCAGTCTTCGATTTAGTTTGTGAAGGTACTACAGTCTGTGATGCAATAAACTCACCAGTGATGCAGAACTGTGTGGAAGCATAACCAATAGGGATGAATTTATCTTTCTGCCTGTAGTGATAGATGACGACATCCATTACATAAGAGCCAAGCGGAACGTCATCAGTGTCGATGGTGACCGAGGAAGAGGGCCCGTCACACACCTGCCAGTATTTGCCTGAAAAACAAGAAAATTGTCAAATTAAGAGAGGGCTGGACAGCACTCAGTTATTCTACTCAACTCAGTCTCAACTCAGTATGCCCAGTGCTAGAACGTTCAAACATGCATCAGTTTATTGAGAAATCAGGCGCTACTACTTTTGGCACAGCTGCGATTTTAAACTATTTTTAAAAAAAGCTCTCACTGAAATCAATGGGAGATTGAAGCTGAACATAAATATTTCTCACACTGTGAGAGAAGTCCCTTTCCTGCAGGGATATTGTAACCGTGGGGTGTGGGTGTTTTAATACACACACCTTTATTAGTTTGAGAGTTCAACTCTTGCACCTTTTCAATCAAGATTTCACCACGTAAATTTTATGTCTTATTATTAGTTTTTTTATATTTAAATATAAACATTTAGAGAATGCTTTTTTTAAGTCCACAAGTCGAAGTGCGACAGATCACATGACAATGACCAGTGATAATGAATATAATAGAATTGTTTGAAGATTCCGTTGTGAGCTACATACAGTTTATTTGGTTATTTTGTATTTTAATACAATGACATTGTTTTATTTTTAATAATACACTGTTCACGTTTGTCTTAATGTACGGGAAATGTGGTTCTTTTACTCAAAACCTTCATCTTCATCCAACCTCTTCATTTTGTAACCCAAGCTTATCCCGGAAATGGGCTGAGATTTTCAGTCAGAAAACTTCGTAAATACTCACCTATTGGTTACTGATTTGCATATTCATGATGTGTATGCAAAGTTACTGTCTGGCGGTCAACGTAGAAGTGAGGGAGATTCGAGTGATTAATTATGAGCAACTCCAACACTGAGCCATCAACTGGTTATTAAAGCAACATCGATAGTCGCTGTAATGGCGTTTGGAGGAAACGATATACAATAGTACCTCTACGCCAGGGGTTCCCAAACTTTTTTATTCTGGGACCCACCTAGGCAAGTACGTTGATCTCAAGACCCACCATAATATTTTTATATGGAAAAATGGGTAAATAAAACCTCATTTACAGAGCAGTTTTTATTTTACTTAACAATAATTACATTTACAGTTGATTGCAATACTAATGGCTTATGAGAAACACAGTTGTTTAATAATGCTAATATTGTACGAATAACTGAGTTATACTTATTTACAAAGACAAACATTTTAAGAACTGACATATGTCGTATATCAAAAGACATTTCCTCAGTACGGCGTTGCACTGTATTATCAGAAAGTGGAACTTTAGCTATCTTTAATGCAGCATCTTTACCCAGCATTTCCTCAACGATACCTATGCAGGCCGGCAGCCGAAGCTCCTCTCCTATGGTGTGTGGTTTGAGGCTCGAAGTGCTTTTTGTGTGATGCTGGATGTGCCTGTTATCATTTTTTGTTGACGAAGATACTCTCCTTTTTTTAGAAGAAAATATGATCGACCTTTGTTGACATATAGCAAATGTTTTGAGGGTTCATGCTAGCACTTGCAAGCTGTTCTAAGCAAAAAAGACACTGTGGGACTTCCTTAGCCTCTGGACCTCCGCTGGCAATAAACCAAGATCGGGGTAGGACTGATCATATTTTATTTTCTGTGTGGCTCCTTTTTAGATTTGGTTTGATCTGAAGATGTATCAGAAGTCTGCGACGCCTTTAGTTTAAAAACTTCTCCATTTTACCAAACGCTTCGCGGCTGTGGTCATGAATGTATGTTACTGACGCACGTGACAGTTCAACACATACGAATCGGACTCGGTTCATTCAATGAATGCTGATTCAGATTGTTTCAGCTCATGTGTTTTAATTTAAACGATTCATTTGAAAAACAGAATTGTCTCTAAAGAGACGTTCGATCATTATCGTGCTGGTTTTGATTCAGCGTAACGTTAATATGGATGCAGTTAAGTGATTTTGCGCGACCCACCATTCCTCTCCATGGTCATGACCCACAGTTTGAAAACCTCTGCTCTACGCGGCCTTTTTTTTTCCCAGTCCATTGAATACACCAGTGGATGAGAGAATTTGCATATACTGTAAACTTTCAACACAATATAAATAGAAGATGAGGGACACTTATGAATGCTTTGATCTGCAGAGAAAATATCTGTATGAAGGTGCTCTCACGGGTGAATTATGTGATGACATAAGAAGGCTGAGTAACCCTGTATATGCAATGCATTTTGCTCTTTATGGATTTAAGAAAAATTATATTTGTGATAGAAAATCAATAATGTGGAACTATGGGCTTTTTAATCCTGAAAAACATAAAAAAAAGAAGCACTTTCACCACCTGGGCATAGTCTTTTCTCATTAGCCCTGGATAATTATACTCTAGATTAGAAGAATTAATTAAGACACTAGAACTGTATGTCTTATGAAAGGAGAACACGAATAGCTTTCCTTACCCCAGGTTTTCCAAACAAACACATAGGGAGGGGGTTTGTCCCCCTGTCTGGAGAGGTTAGGGGACGCTGCGTTCCATGCAGAGTTCTCCTCGGGATACACAGGCTCTCCCTCGTGGAACTGTGTGCCTGAAAGAGTAATATTAAATCAATAAAATAAATATGTTCTGTTGGTGAAAAACATATTCTGAGATTAAAATCTTTTACCGTTCATGGAGCAATTTTTTGCCCACACAACTCTTCCGTCCGGCAGGACCTTCTGGGTGTGAGGGAACACTATATCGATGCTGAAGGTGATTTTGGCACCGGTCAAAGTGGGAGCATCATTTCCCACATCAAACCTCAGCTTTCCCCCTGGACCAACGTACATCGTGACAAAGGGTTTATTGAACCAATGAGCCACAAAGTTCACTTATCAAACCAAGTTAAGAGGAGGCTTTTACAATTACAAAACTTACAATCAAGAAAATAAATGCTTGGATAAAAGAATTTAAATAAACATAATGGTAAATAAATAAATGTGAATAATGTATTTCAACTTTTATGAGTATTTATTACCGTAGTTTCTGATTTAATAAAAATATATAAAATGAACATTAGAAGTGAATTAATTCTCATAGGTTGTAGTTTACATAAATTTACATTTATTCATTCACAAATACAATAATTTATTTGTTATTTAATCCAAGCATTAATTTATTTATAAATATATTCTTAGGTAATTGTTTTATACATTTTGGTAAACTATTATTACATTTTTTAAAATGGTTAAATATGTTAGAAAAGGGTAACTTGCCACATAAACTGTTTAGAAATGCTTGCCAAAGAAACATTGTGAGTGAATCTTTTAAACTAAAGGAAGAGATTTCCCTGAGCATCAAACGTTGCGTTCTTCTTCTTTCGGCGGCAAATTCAGAATTTAAACATTTCTCAGCATGTTGTGCTGTTTTTACATGTTTAGGTGGGTGTACATTACTGACATTGTGTATTTTATTCTTTTTTTCAATCTCTCTAGACTGAAATCTTACCCGTCCAGCTGTTTTTATAGCGAGGGTCTCCTTCTTTCCACACTGGAAAGCGTTTGGTGTTCCACGGCTGATTTGGACTCAGTCTGGGGTTCCAGTTGACATGTCCTTGTGAAGAGAAACAAAATTGACATCTTAATGAGAGCTCAAGCATGGAAACATGAATCCGAACGCGAGGAAAGCTCTTTCAAGATCACTGAAGCATGTAAAGGAATGAAAGGATGGTATGAAAAGATAAAATGCGCAAACGATCCCCAAATCCTCTGCATGTGACGGTCAGCTGCATCACACTTCTGGCTTTACTCCAGTCAGCTTGTTTTTATTCACTCAATATATCAAAGCGAAGCACAAATCAATCCCAGAAACAATATTGTAATCAAACTGCAAGCATCATATAAAGCTTTGGTTGAGCTATAGAAGAGCACTCAAGAGTTTGGGCAACTTGAACTCATGCCTTAACTGATTAAATCAGAATTTCAAGCAGAAAATGTCTGGCTATGAGTTATTTTCGATATAAACCAGAGGAAACACTTGAAGAAGTAACAGTGGATTTATGAAAGTGAAAATTGATAAACAGTGCTGGTCACTTACTTGTTAATGCCCCAGAGAACGCAGCTAATAGTAATATTGTAGAAAGGAGCTTCATTCTCTCTGTTGTTGGCTCACAAGAAACTTTCGGCTTCGCTTGTGGCACTCTTTAAAAAGCTGAAATGTGGAGCTCCTCCCAGCACTGAAGGACACACACGGTGATCACTGGTTTCTGAAAAAACAGTGTATGAACAGATTTTCATAGGGGGAAAAAATTTGGAATCAGGAAAAATCATTTTTGCAGATAATCTGCAGACAAAATTAAGCACACTGCATGCACTTGTGAAACTTAAAAGTTTAAGACATGCTGCAATCTTTGTAATTGTGTAAAATGTACCTACGTTTACTTTTTAGGCTTTTTGTAGGGAAGTGTGGGCTGCTTTACAAACGGAGAAGAAAAAGAACCTCATGGACAACTACCTCAAGAGACTTCAGGCTTTCATTGATGCCAAATATTAAGAGCTTTTGATCAGGGTCATTATGATTTTAAAAGCAAATAGTGACAATAAATGGACCTAAACACTAACTGTGGGTAGAAAATGCTGTTGTGTCTGAAACTTCAGAAAAATGGGCAAGAAATACAATGTTTTGCCAGGGTCTGTAAACATATGAGCGCAACGGTATGAAATAGAACTTAACTCAATATTTCTATATGAATTCCAATCGAAATCACCCCCCAAAACAAACTCAAGATTAAAACGAAAGCAGAGACACATCGGACTCACAGATGAATACATTTTAATGTAAACAAAAAAATAACAAATCATTTAATTGAAGAAGGTAGAGCCCTTCTAAATGGTGTATACATTTTGACCTTAAGATGGTGCTGTTGCCAGCTTTTCTGAAAAGTCAGCATCAGTTACTGATAACTCACACCAAGTTTGGTGCCAATATGTCAAATGGCTGCCAAGATACAGCTTCAGATTCAATTCGGCACAATACCGATTAACTAGCATTGGCGTTAAGCAAAAACGTAGGCTCCAAGGATGTTCAGATTAATTTGATGAAAATCTGATTTTGAAAAAAAAAAAAAACATTTTATTCAATGTGGACGACAGGAACCTCTGGTAACTAAGGTAAAATTGGTGTATAGATTCTCAGTTAGTCTAAAGGCCTCTACATACCCTCCCTGAAGATAGCGGCTGTGCTCTGACAGACACTCACCGCACCAAACGGGGAAACAGGAAAGAACAGTAAGGATGTCGAGCGGTTTATTCTGTTGGTGGCTGATCACAGGGAGCTGTTTGACAAAAATGTGGAAAAAAGAGAGGGTTTGTGGTGAGCCATATCCTGAACAAAAAGCCACTATGAAAATGTGGGATGAACGCCACCGACGGGCTTTTTTTTACCTTCTCTTCACCTCATCAAAAGAGCCAGCTTTCTTTGGTCATTCTCTTTGCAAAAACCGAATCCAATATGGCACTCTATGAAACTCTTTTTCGTTTAGAGCCGTTCGTTTTGGGCCAATGTGTGATGTTCCATTGGCACCATGGTTTAATATCGAGGCGCGTCAGAGCATGGAACTTCGCAACAAAAATTTGGGTTGATGTGAAGAGGCATTAAGGGGAAAAGTCAAGACTAGATGTTTGAAAATAGACTAAAGTCCAACATACACGACTCAAATTTTCAGTGTGAGGTTTCTAGCAACAGCACGCCTTGATTGAAAACCATTTTCTTTGCAAGACAAGTCTTTTACTCCAAACCCTGTTCATGCCCATGAAAAAATATCTTTTGTGTTCTAAAAATGTAACTTTGTGATTCAAAAATAACCCCATAATATCCAGCGTGAAATTTAACTTGTTCAAACCATCTCGTTCCAGTTCCAACCAGCGTTCTCTCGGAAAGCTTCTTGCAACTTAAAATATTTCTGTTGCATTAACAATAGTTAAGACTTTTGAAAAGTTTAAATAGAATTAGATTCCAGGACCTTTTATTTAAATATACTTAAGCACAAATTTTAAGATTAAAAAATAAAAAATAAAACAAGACACTTCCGTCGAGCTCCATCGACCTTCATCTGTTGTTCTAGCATTGACTTGATAAAGTTATGCAAGACTAATTTGGTGAAAATCGGTGTCAGGTGACTTTAGAAAAAAGTTCCATGTGGAGGACAGGAAGTTCAGGAAACTATGGTAAAACTGGTATCTATCTTCTTGGCTTGACCCAGGGGCAAAAGTCAAGACCAGACCTTTGAAAATAAGCTAGCAAAACTTACTAATTTTACAACTAACTTCTAACTAAATTCTATATATTGGTTGACCACAGGATGGCGCTATAAAAAATTTTCCTTCAAAGTTCACCCCAAAAGTCCTCTAATCATTCATAATTCTATATTGATGCATTTCTGAAATAGTGTTTTTGAGAACACAAAATGGTCGATAAGGTAAAGTTGGACATGGTTTGATGAACCAAACTCATTGAGACCAACTTAATGATTTTTTTTAGGTCAATGGCTTGGATAAGACAAAACAAATAACTTGATTTTTGTATTACTTCTCTTTGTTGAAGGAAAACGAGATTAAA
Source organism: Danionella cerebrum (assembly GCA_007224835.1). Classification (NCBI taxonomy): domain Eukaryota; kingdom Metazoa; phylum Chordata; class Actinopteri; order Cypriniformes; family Danionidae; genus Danionella; species Danionella cerebrum. Next base: position 98,329 of record SRMA01026039.1, read on the forward strand.
ATGAGATTTAAAAAAACATTTTTTAAATGAGCTTTTTTTTTTAATTATCTTTTAGAGATATCTTCACTGTAATCTATTTAACCCGGGGATCCAGAATTCAGTCCTAGGGGCTGGTGTCCTGCAGAGTCCACCTTGCCTCAACAAATTTGTCTGAAAGTTTCCTGGTGCGTGATTAGGGTTGGATCTAAACTCTCCCAAGCCCTTCGCAACAGAACATGGTGATCTCTGACCTAGGCTTCCCTGTTTATTTTGCACATTGATTGAAATAATGGTGAGCCGTCCCAATTCTGAGAGAATATTTAATGCCAAATTTAAATATTTGATTGAATAAAAGACAAAACATCAAATCCAATGAATTGACAATAAAAACTCCCATCCACTTCCTTTAGCCCACTTAGCCCTGGTGAGGGTCACATGGTTCTGCTGGCACCAGGTCGCCATGGGCAAAGGAGTATTCACCTGAAGACTGTTTTTGAACAATAGAACTAAATCATGATATTTTGAGCAAACTCAACTTCCAGCCTTGAACTGGTGACCTCTCGAAAGGCAGCAGTGCTACCCATTAAACCACTGTTCTAGACAAAATGACTTTTGACAATTAGCGTTAATAACCCATTAATCACAGCTAAGAAAAAGTCTTAAGATCAGTGAATAAACAACTTGCTTTCATACTTCAAAAACTGTGCCAATATTTATTCGGAAACAAAAAAGTGAACCAAGATTTGGATCAAATGAATGAACCAAATTATATTGAGATAAAATAAAAACATATTTATGTCTAACAACTGTTTACTCTTTTTGAATCATAAACTTTCCAAAATGCCCTGATCAAAAGTAAATTTGGGCTAGTAGCATGAACAAAACTGACAAGAAACGGTTTGAGCAGCTGGTGAAAGTAACCATCCTCACTCCGACCTGTTTTCTTGGAATCGATTTCTGCCTCCTGATAGACCCTTACCTCTTTCATCTAGTGATGCACTGGCATTTCTGAATTGTGAGCGATGAAGAAAGCAAAGAAACACCAAAGGATCTATGGGAAAAGGTAGTTGAATAGCACGAAACAGGAAAATGATATAAAAAGATCTCCAAGGAACCATGAATGACAATCAGCAGTGTTCCAAATTCGATGAAGAAGTGGAAAGCAAGGGATTCTAGTGAAACTAATAGATGTTTCTGCTACAACTACCAGAAAAATTGCAAAGAAAAACCCATAAATACCTTCAGCTGAAATACTCTCTGAAAAAAAAATGTGGTGTTACGGTTTAAAGGAGAACAATAAGGAAACGCTCGAAGAAAAAAGGGGTCCATGGTCTAGCTGCCGCCAAAAAAGCTCAGAGACAAGCTCCAAACTTCTAAAACAAAATTATTTGGAACGCTGAGACCAAAATTTAACTTTTGGTGCACAATCATAAGTTTGGAACTTTTGGTCTCCAAAGATCAACATTTGGAGAGGAGTCAACGTGAACGAAAAACCATCCCCACTGATGTTTTGGGGATGTGTGAGCTCCAAAGGCACAGGAAACTTGGTCGGAATTATGATGACTGTAGCATGTTCTCAAAGGATCCTGGAGGAAAATGTCCCTCATGGGACATTACTGAACATTTCAACTCAACAACGATTCAAGTTCCACCAGAACAAAGTGAAGGTTCTGGAGTGGATCTCAGTGAGAACTCAAATTTGCCATTTTCGTAAGAATTTACAAGAGCTGGAGGCTTTTTGCCAAGAAGAATGAGCTGCTTTAACAACAGAGAAGATAAAGAACCTCATCGACAACTACACCAAGAGACTTCAGCCTGTCATTGATGTTAAAGGGAGGATACACAATATTACAAGCTTTTGATCAGGTTCATTTGAAAAGTTATGATCGAAAATCATTTTCTAAAAATGTCCAATACATTATGAGCACAACTGTGTGAAGAGCAGACAAAACAACAGCTTTGTACAGTAAGACGCCTTTAAAATTGTATCTGGTGTGCAAAAACCTCTGGTATCACTGTATATTTAAAAAAAAAAAAACTTTTTGGACCAGAATTTTATTTTAATGTTGGGTTAGCTTTTACATGTTCTGCTCTGCTGCAGTTGAGTCCAATAGAAATACCATTTATTGTAGTCAAAATGTAGAAAAACTGCTGCACGAGTCCATTTGACTTCAGCTGGGTCAGAGCAGTGCATTTACAATAAGTATAAAGCACCTTATGACCTCAAGTGCTGCTAATGCAAACAAAAAGCTTTTGTTTGAGCGTGTTAACGTTTTATATGACATCTTTGAGGGTCACATTGAGATTAAAAGCTCTGAGCTTCTGGTAACGAGGAGCGGAGCTGGCGAATGAAGCTGCTCCATGTGATTCCTTCTTTAAGTGGGTCTTACGCATTTCATAACTTATGCACCCTTTAATGTACCAGGAAAGGCTCGCTGTAGATAAAGTAAGGTACACGAGAAGTTTAACGCACATAACGTTTACTAAGACCGTAAACACGTGGTACATTTTGGATTAAAAATGGCCGCCCTCAAGAACAATGGAGTCTGTTCACGTCTTCACGCCATATCCTCAGAATACTAATGCATAGAATATTTAGGTTAATCTGTGACTTGCGATTGCAGCATACCTGTAAATATTCTAAACCTATAGATGAAGAAAATTCTGGTCACGGGACGAACCCAATGGAACCCAACGTTAACTTCCCCTTGTTAAATATCTTTTTGAAGCAAAATCCCAATTAATCCACTTAATACTCAACATTACAACAATACGGCACACATTACAACAAGACAGAAATGCCTGGAATGAAAAGTTAATCAGGATTACGGCGGCACTTGTGACTTTTTGATTTACCCACATTTTGGCTTGAAGAAATTAATCAGATTTCAGGAGTTGTCCTCCAGCACATTCAACATTCCTGGTTTTTTTTTTTCTCGCATCTTTTTATTCCAGCACTGAATTCAAAGGCAAACCATGACGGTGTTCACATCAGGTGGAAGCAGAAGTGGTCTCGATTTGTATAAAAATCTGAAAAGTGAGTTTACAGCAAGAAGCAGGAGCAGGGTGCGGATCACATTTGAACATGTTACACTGCAATCAATGAGAAAATTGCTTCCCATCAAACATTAGATCAAGCACATTTATAGAAAAAAACAAAAACAAAAACAAACCTCAACTTCAGACGATTCAATTCAAAACCTGAGAGTTCATGTGGTACATGTGGACAAAGTGGACAGTATTTACATTTGATGGATGGCTGCTTAGAATACAGTGGTGAGGCGGATTGCATTTGACTCAGGAAAACACACGTTTAAGCCCAATGTATGTTTCTGCGTCAAGCCTACGAACGCATACCATACGCGTATAACCAGCCTGATCGTTTCATAATAAACACAAGCGAGTGGCGTTTCGCTGCGTAGACTTCCGTTCGGTAACTTTTTCACATGTCTTTTGACTTCCTGTTGCCGATCTTATAAATAATCTGCCATCTGACCATCTTTGACCCTTTCTATTTCGACTCCTCTTCGATAAACTGTTCGGCGATTTGTATTTGTATCATAGCGATGTAGGGCTGCGTGGTTTGGTACAAAAATAAAATAAATGAAATCTTGGGGTTTCCTTCTATATTTTGGCCAAAATTAAAACATGACTCACGTAACATTTTCAGTAACATGTCAAACATACATCATTTGTCAACAATGTTGAAATAAACGTCAAATAAATAGTTATAGTTACCCTTGTTTAATAAGTAAAGTATAATAAGTAAATATTAAATAAATAAAGAAAAAAAAACAAGATAAAGATAAATTTTTATTTTGCAGTTGAATTAAAAACATCTGGTTAATTACTTTACAAATCAATTACTTGAATAAACCACTTACTAAATACATTTAATTTAACGAAAACAGAAAATTGGTATACTAATTAACAATCTTTATATATATATATATATATATATATATATATATATATTTATATTAAAAGAGATAATTAATTAGTTGTTGCCTGTTGTGTTTATCTTGGACAAAGAGCAGCATACATCTGACAAAATCCAATCAAATGTTTTGCTAAATGAAATAAAACCTAGTATTAAAAAAAGTTTGTCTTAAAGTTTAAAAATAATCTAATTTTAATGAATAGGGGGTAAATAAATGAAGTGGTGGGCAGCACGGTGGTGCAGTGGGTAGCACTGTGGCCTTCCGGGTAGAAGGTTGTCGGCTCGAGGCTCGCTGGTGACCTTCCTGGAAGGAGTTTGCATGTTCTCCCCGTGCTTTCGTGGGTTTCCCCCATAATCCCCAAAACATGCGGTTAGGTTAATTGAATAATCTAAAAAAATAAATAAATTCCCCTTAGGTATGAATAGGTACTCTCGCCCAATGTGGAGATAGGCCCCAAAAGGGAATAAGCGGGTTTGAAAATGAATGATTGACAGAATAAATACAGCGGTATCTCGAGATGCGAATGCTTCGTGAATTAGGCGTTTTATATGTAAAACTTGCTTCGACAAACGAGAAATTCGAGACACGAACGGATTAATTTTGAATCTTGAGGTACCACTGTACTCTTAAACCAAAAGGAAAAAACAGCGGCAGGGAATTGACATGTGGCCAACCGCAAGACTCAAATAAATTGTGGCGTTCCACTCTGAGATCGGATAATATTTGGATCTTGATTTCTCTTCAGGGCAAATTATCGATTTAGGTCAAAATAAAAATAGCTTATTGTAATTTAAAAAAAAATCTAAATGATGCAAAAAATATTAACAGAAAAATCAACAAGCAATTGTATCACGCTACTCTTGAAGCGCTCTGCTACCGAACTGACCAATCACAGACCCACAAATGCTTTCTGAGAATGCACGTCAGGTTCTAGTGTAGGGGTCTGCAGCATAGGCTTAACGCAGAAGTATAAACTGGGCAGTAGTATTTGATTCAAAATGCACAAAACCAAAACATCAACCTTTGATTTGGGCTTGAAGCAGGAAAAGAGGTGTACATCATAAATGGAGCCTATGCCCAAAATAGTGTTTCATACATAACAAGATTTCTGTTTGGCAACAGCTACAATACAAGTATAGAGGAATCCCTGCTAACATCGTAAAAGTACAGCAGTCCATTTAAATGTCATGCTCTCGTCTCCTTTGCGAATTGATCATCGAAAACCACGCCAGTAACAGAGAACAAACCAAAGTCGTAATGCGTAACTAAATATGATCATACAGGCGAGCTTGAAGAAGGTCCAAAGCAACTAGAATCTTTTCATAGTATGCAGATTCACGCACAGATTTGGGATTAATTGAAGGGTTTGGCGCAATCGCCAAAATAAATTTGAGTGCAAATAGAAACCAGCATTTTAGAAAAACAAAGGCATGTGACTTCAACTGCTCTAGTGGGACTGAGGATTCTGAGATGGTCTTCGCTGCAGATCTGCAACCAGGCTACGGTTTACTAATTTGTCACTTACGTACGTATCTTTTTCAAAACGGTTTAGAGCTTTCACACACAGTACGTCTGCATCACAGCAATCCCTGCCCGATGTGTTGCGTCTCTGGAGTGTGAAGTTTGTGTGCGCAACGGCTCTATATTTTTCGTGACGGACTGCAAAAATGATTCCAAACGAGTTATTTAGCCTAAAAATTTGCATATTTAAAAAAAAAACTACTTGTTTAAATGGACAACCATGAGAGTAAGCAATTTTTATGTTTAAAGCGCCTACAAATATCTCCCTAGAGTAAAATAACTATTTAAAACAATTATTTGTAGCTTATAGAGAGACAAAGAGTTAAACTGCATATTACGTTGGTACAGGAACAGATGTGATGCCAACACCTGTGCAGAAGATGGACATCACTCACCAAAAATATTCTGTAGTTTAAAACAATTTTAACATAGAGCTGTTGGCTGAGGACAAAGCTTGGGATCAAACCGCTGTTCTCTGTGTATAAGAACATGAGGTAACTATATCCATACACTGTAGGTAACCATGGTGAATGGAATGGGTAATTGTTATTGAACATTAACTCATAGCCCATTACAGAAGACTCTGGAAGCAATGTAACGTGTAACAGAAAACGCAGTTTTAATTAACTAAACACGTGCTGCAATGAGGACAACAGAACGGGGGAGGAGGAGATCCTGAGAGAGCCAACAGGAGAAAATAAGATTCTTAGTATTTTTTCTATTACACAATCTACACTCCTTCAACATACACGCTTGTGAAAGTCTGAAAGCAAACTGGCCGAGTGGTCCGTTGATACGCAGACGTAATGCACGTGTGACGCAGACGCAATGGATAGATGCCGTGTGAAACAGGCGTAACCATAAACCTTAATTTGACATGATTTGATTGAGGGTCCACGAAACACGAAAACATCCAAACGTTATTGTGACACAAATTAGAAACATCGTTAATTTTGAATATTTCAATTGAAGGATAAGAGTTAAAAATTTACATTTGTGCACCCCTGTTGAAAAAGATATTTTGTGGAGTGTCTTTTTTTACAAGAAAATAAAGCGAAAGAGAGGTTAGGGACGCATGACCTCAATAAAATAGCAACAGTATTGTTCATGTCTAAGGGATGTGTTTAAAAAGCACCATTGTTTTGTAACTTTTAAAAGGAAACATGGTAATATTTTAGCTTTTTTATCATCCAGTCCTGCACTAGAGAAGCTAGGTATTTATGACACTTGGCCATGATGACAAAGAAGTTGCGTGAAGCTAGCTGGGAAAAAAAACTACAGAAATCCACCACACGTAAGAGGGATTTTGTAGAAGTCGTCAATTTTGTATTTGTGCTATAACAAAAGAAATGTTATAATCGTAATGGGTACAAACCAGAATCAAAGCGTAAAACGAGTGTATAACCAAATGTTGGTGCATTATTATAATAATTCAAGAAATATTATAATTCTACGTAAAAAGTCGAGTTCAGAAGAAAATTAGTTCAGAGTCCCAAAACAAATCTGAAGTTTCCTTCACGATTCTGGGGTGTGACATTATTTAAAATTTTCATTGAGAGATACAAACTGGATTTGAACCACATTTACCAGCAGTGTGACCAAATCGCTTAGGAATTCAGACTCTTCACAAACCAAATAGCCTGACAAGAGGTGCAAAGAGCTTTCATCAAACTGCCCGTTTCACAATATCAGTCAGGATGCTCCTAAAGTGTTTTCAATACAAACAAACCACAAACATGAACATTAAAACCCACTTCAGCACAGAAAAATTGAGATTTGGACTGCCGAATACAGTCACTGGTTCAATTAAGTAAAAATTGTATATAGATGAAATAAGTAGATGGTTGAAATGGTTTCTGATTTGCTGGGAATCCTCCAAAATTGCGGTTATAACAAACATGATTTTTATGAATGTTATCTTACAATGTTAGCCTGGTAACGATGTCGCTTCAGAGAATCTTATATCTTTGCATCCCTGAAAATTGGTGTAGAGTTGATTCATTTTAAAAGAACAGTCCACTTTTTTCGGGAAAAGGCTCACTCTCCTACACCTCCAATGCAAAATACGAATCCTGAACAATTTGGAGGCAATGAACAGGAAGTAAAACAAATCGATCATTTTCTATTTTATAAGTTTCCTAAACTCTGGGGATGTTGGCAAATGAGCCAATTTCGCAAAAACAGTGTTCACATTTTACACGTCAATTACAACAAACAGATAAAGAGGAAAAGAATGAAGGAAAAGCGAGACACACCGCTTCGTGTTCGGTTTATAACAGATGTGACAACCATTTAAAACAATGACTGCGTTTAACTCTGAATCGAGAGCGGTACGTCTACAACCCCCAAAGTTTCTGGAAACTATTGTTCATAGTTTCATCCATTTATATTTATAAAGTTTAAAAGACCACAAATATTAATCGGCTGAATATTCATATTTTAGGAACACATTTATAATAATGCTATAGTTGGTGATGAGTGAAAACCTATATGACGGGTCAAGTAAATGCAGACTGGGAAGCAGGTTACACCAGTATAAAAATAAACCTAGATATCATCTGATGCATTCAAGCAACCACTGCTAGTAACTATGGTTTGAAAATGCTAGTAATAATAAATACAATACTCCATAAAAAAAGACATTGTTGCAAGACTTACATAAATCTTTTTCCTTTTGCATTCAAAGTTGCTCTTTTTAAAGAGGACTATGGGTGCCTCTCTTTCGGTGACACATACCCAGAATTCTTCTGCTCGTGTCGATATAAAACTGAGCCACATCAAAAAATAGTATGTACAATTTTTTTTTCAATAAATAACATTTTTGCTCTTTTTTTTTTTTTGCAATATTTTGTTCTATTTTAACATTATTGCCACAAACGGGTGTTTACGTTCTCAGAAAAAGCAACAAAGTAGGACTCACCAGGTACAATTTTTGCCTTACATTACTCTGCTGTCAAAAGTATTGTCACAGGAACCTAGAGATGAACGGAGATAAATCCCACGACAACGGACCAGATCCAAAGAAACGGACGGGAATTATTTGGGGAGGGGTGGCAACGGTGGGGGGGGTTCCGAGGGTAAAGGGGGCGGCTGGCCCCCACCACGAGAGCCACCGCTATAGCGATACTGAGAGCGATAGTCAAACATCTGCGGTTGCGTCGGCTGAACCCCCTGAGCGCTGAGCAAAGAGTTCAACATGTCGAACGTGTCCTGGTACTCACTGGACTGTCCGCTCGAATTGTGGCCGTTCGTGTCGGCTTTGTCCACCTTGCCATGTGAAAAGTGTCCCTGATGATGTGATAGATTCAACGACGGAAGGATGTCGGCGCCGAGAGGCAATGACACGCCGGGGATCGTCGGTAACTGAAACGAGTTCCTGGACGATTTGCTGACTTTCGATGAGTGGGAAGGATCCGGCAAGTGGCTCCTTTTTCGGGATGTTGAAGACGAGCTCATTCGCAAAGATTCCCCAGAGGACTTTTTAGTGCTTCCTGAAGTTGCAGCAGAACCAGAGTGTTTTTGTGCTGAGGAAGACGATGCTAAGGAGCTGGTGGTGGACGAGTGGTGGTGGTGCTGGCGATGATGGTGGTGATTAGAGCGCTCTCTGTGCTTCTCGCGGCTTTTTCCGTCTTCACCAGATCCACTGCGTCTGTCTGGAACCCGGATACGAACTTTAATATCCTGATCAGACCCTCTGCTGCTGCTGTGGCCTGACTGTCCTGGCACAGGAAGGCGCATCTTAATGCCACTTCGCTCGGCTCGTTCCTCCTGAGGGATCTTCAGGAGCATCGATGATTGATTGCTCGGGTCTGAAGAGCTTGATTGCTGGTGATGATGGTGCTTCTCTCTCCGTTGCTGGTTCATCAGGGCCTGGGCGGCTGTGGCGTAGCCTTGTTTCACATTCGCCTCCATGTTTTCCAGCTTTCTCTTCTGCGCGGCCAATTCATCGGCGTGCTTTGCCCGGTATTCGCTCAAAGACACCTTTGCAGGGGCGTGGAGTTCGTTGGCAGTGGGAGGCTCTTTGCTTGGACCCTGCCAGTGTTGAGAGGAGCCCGGCGGATTACGCTCGTCTTCCATGGAGGAACCAGACGGGGGTCCAGAGAGGCTCATCAGGCCAGCTAATGTGCTATCAGATGACGACATGGAGATCATACTCATGATGGCGTCCGACGGGTCGCCATCTTGCACTTTTGATTTCTTGCCAGTTTGTCCTGCTGCCTAAGGGAAAAAAAAGACAATATGAGACGATTGCTTTTCAAAAACAATGACGATATTATTACTCTGTGTTCATGTGCTAATGGGGACTGATGCTCCAACTTTGTTTTTTTTGATGACATTTCCACATCCCTAGATTATTGGCTGTTTGTATTTCGGCACAATATGTGAACAGTTTCTATGGAGGCTATTCAGACCAGACCATTACACACTGCATTTTTATTCTTTTGTGACGGCCAGCACTTTGCGTTAGCCTTTTCGTTATTAATTATAAGCTCTAGGTGGAGCTGCTAATTGTCCTGATGGATGGCACCTGGGCCCAGAGTCTCTCCACAGGATAAAAATCCTTCCAGCACTCTCTTGGGAAGTGGTGGAGGAGCTGTGACTCTTTCTGAGCTGTGCGTCTGCTCCCGTTGCTACCCTGACGTGGACTGGCATGGGTTACGATGCTCACCACCCCGTTATCTTTGTGTTACGTCTGCCAGCGTTTACGTTTGTTTGTACCTTTGAGTTCTTTATTAAATATTATTATTGTGGTCAAACTTTCGTTTTCCCAGTTTTGTCATTATCTTTGAGCCAGACCATGACACTTTTAACACAAGTGATTGGTTTGTTCACACTCAAGGACAAAACTCTTTCCATAAGCTTTATTTCAAAGAAGCAGAACACCACATAAGAGGTCATTTTACAATACACTCAAAACAAACTGTGGAAAATGAAAGCGATTGCCACAGAAACCTCATAAATGTTTAGCAAAATGAAAATCCCTTATTGTGCGCAAAAACACTCCTAATAAGCAAATGGCTTATTTGACAAAAAAGGCATTTCCATTAGCACAACACAAGCTTTATACTCTACAACAGAAACTTTGATCAAACCGGTTGTGAAAATGCAAACATTAAACTGGACAACAAAGGAAACAAGTGGGTGGAGTGTAATTGCGTCTCTTAATTGGTTAATTTAACAAAGTTGAATAAAAAATAAGGCAAAATAACCCTGGAGTACTGCAACACTTAAATCTGAATGTGTTAAAAGCAACTCAGAAGGAGTCTTTTTTTCTCTCTAATTTTAGCTCTGTTGCTATAAACATCCCCAGTGCTTTCGCTTTAAATGTTTCATTCTTTTTAAATAATCAGTCCATACGTGCATTCAAGTTGACTCATGATACCATTAATTATAATGGAAACTGTGACATGAAACAAATCCCAAACAGTGCAGCCATCGTATTCGTAGAGAAGCATTTTTAGATTTCAACCTCAATCAGACCAATATCTCTAATCGATCTTGTGACAAGTAATGGACTGATTGCTTGAACTCAACTTGGACGTCTCAGTGTAAAATTTTATTTTCAAATATTAACAGAGATACTTTGCAATAAAAAGGAGATAAAACTACTTACTTTCCAGTTTCTGATGCGTTTCAAGCGGCTGGGTGTCTTCTCCAAGATCTGCAGGAACTCATGGGTCAGCTCTGTGGAATTAGAGTTAAATGATCTATTACAGGAAGTCATCTTAGTAATATGGAAGCCCATTTTAGCCAGGTTCAAAACAATAAATGACATAAAAAGTCAATATTTTGACTAAAAAGTCAAAACTAAAGTCACCTAACCCTACATTTTGACTTTTGTATATCAACATTATTACTTGTATTACAACATTTTGAATTTTGTAATTTAAAATCTTGACTTTTTAAGCCATTTTTTAACCTGGCGGAAAAGGGCTTCTACACAGTAGAGCAACACATGATTAAAACTATCTAAGTCATTTGAGCTAAATGATCCTTCACTTTGATGTTATTTATGTCATTTCACCTTAGAGTCTGAATACTAGAGATGTCTATTTATGGAAAAAAAAGAATAAAAATTCAAATAAAAACATTGATTTTTGTTAAAATAAACCAGCTGCTATAACACAACATGAGTGGTCCTAAGCAAATTATACTCTCCAAGTTCTTTATCATGTGATATTTGACATATATCTCACACTTGAGGCTTAGTTTAAACTGAGTTTCTGGTTAAATTTTGTAAAATCAAACAATTGAACACTGAGCAAAACAAGAGATTGAAAGAAGAGAGGTTTTTTGACATTGGAAAAAAACAAGGATATTTCCATACCATCCAACAGCTCAAGGGTCACAGTGGGGTCGACGTACTGCCACCAGTGTTTGCTGTCTGTGGAAACGGGAATCTCCCAGTTGGACCATTTACAGGCCAGATGAATACAAACACAAGCTACAATGGGGGGACTATACTGTAGGCAGAACGTAGTCAAGTGAAGACTGCAGGAAACAAACAAAAAACAGAACAAATAACATTATTACCCATCCTATATTTGGTTTCAATTAAACTGACAGCACATTGTACACGGGAGCGTTTCTTTCTAGTGCTTATGACTGCCATCATTTCTGGCTGTGGCAACTGAATACTACTGTTATAAAAAGAAATTGTGCAGTCATATAATCATGTGGCATTCTACATGCTTTGGTCCGTAGTTGACCAATAATTAATATAAAAACTAAAAATAAATCAGCGATAAAAATCTGTGCTTTGAGTAAAAAATGCCCCAGTGTACATGGCTTTCAAGCATTTAAAGAGCCCATATCATCATTTGGAAAAGTAAAGTTAACAGGTTGAAACACATCCAAGGTCCAAAACAATTTAATTATTTTTAAAGAGCGTCCTGAAATTGTATTATTTTTAAAAATATGTTGTTAAAATTGTTCTAATTGTATGCGAAATGTGATTCTTTTACTCAAAAACTCTCTATTTTTAATTAAAATCACGTTCAATCTGAGATTTTAATTTGGAAAACTTTGTAAATACTCCCCAGTTACTCACCTATAGGTTACTGATTTGCATATTCATGCTTTGTATGCAAAGTTACTATCAAATGTAGATGTGAGGGAGATTAAAGTGTTTAATTATGAACATCTTCAACACTGAGCCATCAACTGTTTATGAAAGTAACATCGAAAGTCGCTATAATGGCATTTGGAGGAAACCTTATACAACCGTACCTCTATGAGACAGAATCTGATCCTGAATCAGATGCAAATGCCCCTTCACCATCCTGGCATCTGGGGCTTTAGTCCAGCAAATTTTCCACTTTGAGAGAGAATTGATGGATACTAGAGAGTTTTCAGCCGACAGAGGTTCACATTTCATTTTGATTCATTTCAATTCAATTTTATTAAACGTGTTATGACCGTGTTCAGTGGTGACCCAGATGTGAACGTCGGCTGATTCTGTAACCACACTTTATGACAAGTTTAACGAACAATTCTTTAATCAATAAAATAAGGTTTTGTTTTATTTTGTGAGTGAAAACATTCAAGCAAATGACAAAAAGAATTGAGGTATTGAAAAAAAATTTAGGCTACCCCTACTGGTTTTCGAACCGTGTTGTGTTCTTATGGGTTGCACCTGGTTGTTTTAGTTGCCCTTATATCTGTAATTATTCAAGGCATATCAACACTTTCCAGTTTCATCGTAGCATACCTAATTAATTTATTGACACTACACATTTTTGTGTTGCTATTTCCGTCTTTCCCTCTGTGTTTGTTTCTGAAAATCACGAGAGAAAGCATTTGTGGATAACGCATCCCTTCCGGGGGAGGGAAATCGCGTCTTTCATGTCTGGCCTTTACGTAAAAATGTGACTTTTGTGGCATGAATAAAACCCGTATTTATAAGAAACAAACTGTGCATTAAAAACCCAAAACATATGTTCCTCCATCTTAGAGCACACTGCGTAAAAGGTAATTGTTAATGAATGATGACATAGGCTCTTTAAATGAGCTCACATCAGTTAAACATAGAAGGTAACAAAGACCTGCACCTACCTGTTTGTTGCCATGAAATATGACGTTTGAGCCAAATCCTTACTCGCTGGAACAATAAAAGGAAAGCTCATGATCAGACGTGAAATCTGTGAGCTCGGAGTGCTAGACGTACCCTTTACTGAGCAATGTGAAGCACAGTTTACAGTGAGCAGCTGGTTCTCACCTCGCACGAGCTGAGTACACTTGACAACATGCGTGTGAGGGTGATCAATAGTGATCTCAAAACCTGGGAGATAGCGAGAGAGAGAGAGACACAAACAAAGAAATTGAGAGAGAGAGAGAGAGAGGGAGAGAGAGAGAGGAACGTTTAGTTGTTTTTGGTCAGTTAGAGCTGCTCTTCAGACATAAAGCTCTCACACGTTATTCAGGATGAGAGAGTGAATCACAAACATGGGCTTCCTGTGTTTGACTGGGCGCATTGCTTTGAGCAAGCCCCGCACAAGTGGCCTGTAGGATGTTAAAATCAAGATAAAGAAGACAGCTGGGGTTTTGCACTGTAACAATTCACAGAATCTGACTGTTTTAAACTTTTCTCTGTGTGCCACTAACGTAAAGAAACTATTGTCGGTAACAATTTTTGTAAAAGATGTATTTTTGTAATAGTCGTGCATTTGAGGACAAGCCATCTATTCCGGTGAAGTTCCTGGAGATGTAATGCTTGTACAACTATGTCGTCGGATGTGTATTTAAAATAGTTTCTTTTGTATATTTGAAATCATTCTAAAACTGTTTAAAGGTGGGCGAGTATGTTTATACACAGTGATATGCAAAAGTTTGGGCACCACTGCACATTTTCATGAATTTCCTTTAAAAATCATTGGAAAAATTAATTTCAGTTAAATTCATCACACAGGAGACAAACACAGTGATAAAGTAAATAATAAACCTGATTTAATATTTAACGTAATATGCAAAACGCTTGTGTTTTGTTTTTTTAGTGTGTGTGTGTGTGTGTGTGTGTCTAATTACAGATTAATTTAAAGCTAAATAAACATTAGACCCTGCTATGGACTGGCAACCTGTCCAGGGTGTACCCCTGTCTTAGTGCCCTCTCACTTAGTTATATTGATTTTAAAGAGGGGTGAAAAAATCTATTTAAATCGTAAATAGATATTTTTTTTTGTGCCGTATCGAACAGCTCAAATGGACAGTTTGATGCTATAGCTCTTCGGAGCTGGTCTGTGGGTTGACTGTGACTGTCCCTCTGCACTTATCTGAGATCTGCCACTTTGGGCCTTAGCTAGAACTGTGCCTCTGGTCTTCCAATTCCACACAATGTTCCTTACAGCTTAAACCAAGAGCTTAAATCTCTGAGAGCTTTCTCAATCCTTCCCCTAAAGCAGGGGTCTCAAACTCAATAAACTTATGTGCCACTAGAGGCAGAATCTGGGTGAGGCTGGGCCGCATCATGTTTTCCACAATAGAAGTGTTATATAAAAATTAAATTGCTTTCTTTCTTTTTAAAGCCCTAATGGCAACATCTCTATTTAAAAAATTTCAAATAAAACCTCATTAAATCATTGTTATAATTTTAATTTTCCAATCTAACACATAATTCCCAGCACAAGTCTGACCTTAGTAAAAAATGTTATTAACCCTTTTGGGTTAGCATGGATTTCTTTCAGATCTAATGGATTTATTAATTGGGAATTCTTCAAATATCTTTATATTTCTTGCAAATAAGACACCTGTGCTCATTTCCCAAAGAAATACTGCATTTCCCACGTTTACTGAAGTTGTCTGTGCTCATGGCAAACCGTTCTCGCCACTGCATGCTTTGAAATAGACATGCTTGGGGCTGTGTAATATATAATTCCACAATAAAGGGTTTAGCAAATGCACGGAGATGCCGTCAATTAATGGTGTAACCCTAAAAGGGGTCCGTGTTTCCGGGGACTGTTATTGCAGAAGGACTGGTATCAATGGTAGCACTGGGTTTCCTTACTTTCTTTTATCCAGCTGCAGAAGGATCACTTTGATTTGTTTTTTCAGAGAAAGTGAGACCTAATATTAAGTGTATCATGTTTCACTGGAAGCAATTTGAAAATGGATAGAACGGACGTCAAGCCTTGCGTCTTTTAGTTTATGGCTGGTATGAATGTCACGCAAGTGCCCAATAAAAACGAGGCAGCCAGTCAGGCATTTGAAGAAAACACGCAATGGCAATGCTGCTGTAACTTTCAGAGAGGAGAAACACTTACAATTGGCCTCCTTTAAATACTTTCTCATGATTGGATTCTCCAGTGTATGGAGGTCAAGGGTCACTGAGGTTACCAAACCAATTTTGAGTTTGAATAAATCGTGCTAAAGCTATTGAAATCAATAAAATGACAAGGGCGCCTAAATGTGCCTAACTTTGATTAAATTATTCTTGCACACTTTGCATAAATCATAAAAACTTTGTCATTTCTCAAATATCACTGTGTTTGTCTCCTATATGATATATTTAACTGACTTGTGTTATCCAGACAATTAATGATTGATAATTTTTTTCATTCCATTGGGTACACAATTACCATAAAAAAGGGATGATCAACTAGAATTGACTAATGTATACAAAAGGAAACTTTGGATATTCTCTGGATATACAAAACTTGTGTATTGTCTTTCGTGATGCTGCAGAAAGAGACTCCTCAATGTTTATTTAGCTCTAAATCTACGGGAAACTTCAGTTCTGAAAATAAAGATGGAGTTAAACTTGAACCCAGTGCAAAACCACACACAGGAACAATGCACCGCAGTCTGACATGGTACTGAAATAGAAATGACAAACGTGAGACGTTGGCAAAGAAGCTTATTGATCCTGTGGACTCCTGGGAATCATCAGTGAATGAGAACAAATGGTTATTTGGTGACACTTTCTTGCAAGGTGATTCACTGACCCATGCTCTCCTTTCCAAACTTACCCAGGGTCTGGAGAATTATGCTCTCAAGAATGACCAGGTCTTGGGCTTGTTGCAGGTAAGTCTGAGATTGAGAGGACAGGCAGGTTACTCACATGGACTCTTGGTCATGGACTACACGCTCTCAATACATCATCCTGACCCTCTTTTGCTCTAAATACGCAATCTAAACCCCTTTATTTCAGAAAAATATCTAAACAAGAGGCCAGCAAAGAGAGTATAACACATCCAACCTACAAGAAAACAGATTTATGGTAATTTAGACAGAAGATGGATGCATAAAACCATGTGCTGGATAAAACCCTGTCCAAAGAAAAGGCAGTGTTACGCAAGGTGCTCTTACTATTGGAGAATAAGAGTGTGTCCAAACCTGGGTTCGGCTCAAACAAAAAATGCAGTGCGAGCCAAAACAAAATAAGCGAATCAAGAAAGAGCACGATAAAGATGGGTCTTGTTAAGAGTTCCAAAAATTCAGGAATGTTCAATCCTGGAAACTTTCCATGACAATTAACTGGAATATATGGGAATTAACGAGACTGCAGAGGAAATAATAGGAATAAACTCTGAGTTTGCTCAATTGAAGTTTGGCAAATAACAGGATGCTGATCAATTTTGGATAAAACTACAAGGATGCACAAGCTGAGCCGCTATAAATCTGAACCAGGCAGTTTTTTTTTTTGTGCCCGTACGTGCAAAGACCACATGAAATCTTTACCTTTGTGTACATTTTGTGGAAGCATTTTTACATTTATGTCACAAAACAGGAACTGCAGAAGTGATGAAAGAGAAAAAATATTTTAAAAAAATATTAACAGAGACATTCCCTGCACAAAATCCACTTTTCCGTGAAAATTAACAGGAGCTGAATATTGAAGCCACATTTCTAGATACCTCGTAAATTAAATGTTATAAATATATTTACTCTAAAGTAATAAAGCTCACTAAGAAAAATAAAGAGAATAGAGATGCTAGAATATTCGGTTTTATACTGAACCGTGTGGTACACCCTCCTCGGTTCGGTATGCCCGTGTGAATCGCATTTTTTCGGTTCCTCATTTGAATAACTCCTAAATGTTCTATTATTAGTTTCACGTTTTGAAAAAGCAGAAAATGAAACAGCAACCAGTCGTTGGTAAATTCACTCTGGACGAAAGAATTCACACGGCATGATTTTTGACAAATTTACAAAGAACTTCTTCTTAAACGGCATCTCGTAACCAAGCACTAGCAAGAAAGATATTAAAACTGCACGAGGTCACGTGTTCCACACTGGGATTATTGTCAAAAATGGAAGTGTGCAAGTTTTTAATTCATTTATTGGGTTTAAATAAAACCCCCTTTTGAACCAAAACCACTGTTTATTTTGCGGCCTATGCCTTTGTATCTCTGCAACTTCTCGTTACTCTGGATGTGGCTCTCATTGGCTGCAGATAATCACAGACATTATTCTAGTCAGAACACATTGCACGTTTGTGATTCGCTGACACCCACAGAAATTTGAGAAGAGTCTCGCTAGCCTGTGACTCTCGCACAACAAGTCATTGGTACTTCAATCTGTACAATTGTCACACGCATAAAGGAGCCCTGATTTAGATGCGATTCTGGGCATAAACTCAAAAACGGGCGTAGGAAACTGGTTTTAAAGAGAAGTGGTTTGTTTCCAGACTTTGGCTTTATATTGACAGAAAAGCAATCGATCATCCTCTTCCCTTTCTCCCTAAACGCGCCTCACACTATGTGAAATGCTGCTGCACTACCGTATGGCATGGAGTGAATTACAGTTCAACTAAGCGCCACCTAGTGTTCAGGAGAGGGTCTAAGCACTCATTTTTAAATGCAAGACAAAGATGGAGGGAGCATAGGTGTGTAAAGGCCTTTAATTACTGATGAATATTTACAAAAAATAGTTGTTGTTTTATAGTATTTATTACCAAATTAAAATGATTTCCTACGAATCACCTGAAAACTGAAGTAATGAAAATTCAGTTTTCCATTACATTAAATATATGTACTACAAGACAAAAACAATACTTGATTTTAAAAATATATTTTTGATAAATCAATAATTGCAGGCTTTAATGATGAGGTTAACATAGGAGACTTTTTTGGAAACGATACAAATGTTTGTGTGTCACACATTACACACGTGGTTACTGTAGATACAGGTTATGGTTTGTTATTACAAGCAGCTGATTACACTTATTTATCAATCTAGCAATGTGAAAAGGTATTCAGTGTTCAACTTTCCGCCAGTGTGGTTAAGATTGTAGTGTAAATACGACCAGAACAAATACAACCTCTCCAAAAACAGCACATAATGTCACAAGATGCTCTGTTTTTTTTTTTAACAGAGCTAAGGAACTCCCGTAGCTTGAACATTTCAGGGTGAATTCACACCTGCCTTGTCCAGTTCAATTGAATTCGGGCGTGCATCAAAAGCATACAAAGACCTGCTGGACCTGATCTTGGTAGAAGAATATCCGAATTAAACTAATACACATCTGAACTGTACCAGCTTACTGTTTCTAAACGAATTTAAGGGTGCGCTTACATTTGTAGTTTGTTTCATTTTCTCTGGACCACAAAAATGATATCTGATTTGTGCGATTATGCGAGCTTTACATGTACCTCCCAAAAATTGCAACTTTGCACATATAGACAATAGGGGTGTAACGGTTCACGGGGATGTATTGAACCGTGTCGGTGCGGCCTGTTCGGTTCGGTACACTTGTGTATCCTTTCGGTGTATATATATTTTTTAAATAATATAAATTTATTATTAGCGCGATATTAAGTGCAGCGGAACATTGTTCCTATGCGAGTTTCCGCACAGATGCTATTGAGTGACGCACAGTAGAGCTGCACGAGTAACTGGGAAATGGCAAAAGCGAAAGAGAAGCCAGAGCTTGAAGACCCTCCCACCTCACTACGGTCTCCTGTTTGGGAACATTTTGGCTTCTCTGTTAAAATACATAACGGGGATAGACGAGTGGATAAATTTAAAGTTGTATGCCGACATTGTTCCACTGAGATCAGGTATGTGGCAGGCAACACATCAACATTTTCTACTGCTGGAGATATTGTCACTGCAACCAGATCTGTGCTCTCTTCAGAAAATGTGGATAGGTTAATCTTTTTAGCCAAAAACTTGAATAGTTAGTTTTGTTGATATACAAGTTGAAGCTTTTGCTAGTGTTAAAAGTTTTCAGGTCCTAACTAGTTGCAGTATTTAATTTTTTATTTAAAAAATGTGTATTTCTTTATAAAGAGTGCAATTTATTTAAAATATCACCCAAATGTGTCACTTTTATTTATTTTATGCAAGAATTCTATTGTGTATTGGCAGCTTTTCAAAATAAAGATTTTGTAAGTTCTTATTTTTTTGTACCGAAAATTAACCGAACCGAGCTCTCCAAGACACTGTACCGAACCGAATACGATGTTAGCGTACCGTTTCACCCCTAGTAGACAAGGACCGAAGGCTCCATGATTGGTCAGTTTAGTAGTTGAGCATTTCTGGTGTTGCATTATGGGAGTATGTCATATGCGTTTGTCTCCTCCATATACACAAGAAAGAAGAATAAACACAACAAAAGTCTCCTCTCCTTCCCAAATTGAAGTCAAAAATTTTTTCACATCAATGTACTCATGTTCCAACACGGTATGCTCAGTTTCAGTCGCTAAGCACACGGAGGTTCCACACAGAGGAACACAAAATCCTAGACTGAGAGTACAAACCTAGCTTTAAGGCCTCTACACATAGATCCAAATTTCTGATCCGAAGTCTCGTGTGGGAACTCACATCGATCAAAACTATGGGTGCCAATGGGAAATAACACATCTGACCAAACGAGTGGTGCCAAAGAAAAAAAAATTGTACTGCCACATCGGATACATTTTTCCTAAGGAGTACGAACAATGAAAGTTGTGACGACAAGTTGTGACGACACTCTAGTGACGACATGAGTAGGACATAAAAGAGCCGCTTGGTGGCGCTCATCCCACAGTTTCACAGCAACTTCCTACAGTGAACAGGAAAGAAATAGCACGTCACAAATCCTCTTTTTTTCTCCACATTTTTGTCAAACAGCTCCCTGTGATCAGCCACCAACTGAATAAATGGCTCAACATCCAGGGTTTGTTCTGTGTTCTTTGGTTTCTTTTCTTTTGTCATCTTCTTTCCTGTTTCGGCGTGTGGCAAGGAGTGCTTCTGCTATACCTCAAACGCCATCTTCAGGCAGGGAGCGTCAATGCATCAATATTCCCTTGACCCAAATGAAGAGCATCCTACTGAGGAGCATCCTGCTGAGAAGCATCCGAAAATTCGGATCAGTGTGTAGAGGCCTAGTACATGTTAAAATAAAAAAAAAACCCTCTAATGTAGTGGAGGAGCTTAAAAACCAGCTGTGTGAATTATGCGTGACTTTGTATAATTTAAACACATAATTTTAAGCGACATGTATGCATTTCCTATACTGCTTTTCGATTGGATAGAATAAACAAGCACATGGAAGTAAACAACGGAAAATAGAACAGCAGAAGACTGGGACAACAAGCACAAAATGGATTAAATTCACGGCTTCATTTTGACCCTTGGTATCTTTTGTGTTGATAGCTTGCAAATAATGCTCGGATTACAAACTACTCTCAAGTTTGGCTGCAAGCTGCCATGATAAATGCTGCTTTGTAAACAAAGACACACATTAACCCGTAATGCCATGCACAAGCAAGTACCTTGGCAGAATTAGTTTCGGTTCGGTTTTAAGAGTTTGATAATGTTCTCACCACTAACTAACCACTTGGAAGTGACCTCCTCGAGCCGCTATTTTAGTCCACTTTTGGGCCACTTTTTTTTGTTCAGTTTTTGCTTTCTCACTGTCCAAACAAACTGAACCAAAATGGAAAACAAACTCCAGTTCGATTGAATCAAACTAAACACGTCAGGTCTGAAAGCACCCTAAGCCTCAATGTCTCTGAGACTCTATTAATAAGGACAAAGAAAGGAGTTCAACTCTGCATCTTTACACATCAGCTCGATTAATTAAAGTCTTGGTAGAGGGGAATTCACTTCACAACACTATTTATAAAATAAAAAACCCTGTCCTAAAGACATCACTCAACTGATCATCAACTGGTGCTAATTGCAGTTCAAACAACAAAACAATAAATAAAAAAAAACAGTAATCAGTCCCTAGGCTATACAAAGACTGCTGTAGACTATAAGATCTTATTATTTTATAACATTAACGATGTTCAAAAAAAACATTTTCATGCATTAACAATTTGCATTACTACCCGTACTGTGAACAAAAACTTTTTGTCATCTTTAAACACTTGAGCTTTTAACAAGACACTGTATTAAGTGTAAACACAAGAACTTCACTTAACTATGTACAGTACACATATCCCAGGATGACGCTGTCCCAAAAAGCACTGCACTTACATCACTCCTGGTGTCAGGTGATGGGTCCTGAGGATTGAGACAAGCATGGGTCACCTTTATCACATGCTCCAGCTTACGGGGCTGTTCCTCTACCTTCGCTGCTAAAAACAAAGCGGCAGGAGCAATCACCTGCACAACACAACAATAAAGAGGTTAGCTTCTTTACGATGCTTACAGACAAAGCTGAGTGTGAAAAAGGGTTCTTACATTACGGTGGAAGCGGGTGAAGGACTGCACCATGTAGAATCGATGCATGTACACAATGGCAGTGTTGATTGTAAGTTGTGATCTGAGCATGCAACGTTAAGGATGGTTGCAATACCTCACATCAAACAATAATGCTATTTTTTGGACATATACTGTATTATACATTCAACTAAATACCATGACTCTAGTACATAATTTTACACAAAATCTTTAAAGCAAGTGCAGAAATGCTCCTGTCAAAAATAAACTGTAATATTTTAAGAAATACCAAATATTTTGGAGCTATGACAGAAAAATACACAGATAGAACTCCTAAATAGTTATATAAAGAATCACTTTCCCTTTACGTCCTTTTTAATGGAAAAAAATGTAAAAGCAATTTGAGTTTGGGGTGACCTTAAAAATGGTTTGATACTGGAAAATAAATAAATGCTTGAGTAAAAACAGGTTTAACGTCTGTGACACCGGCTCCGCTATTGTTTAGCAAGAGACACCTTAACCTAGGCCCCGAGGCCTAAACTAACAAAAAGACGCAAAACCCAGAACAATAACAATTTATTGCAATCAACTTAGCACATTACTTCGACAGCACAAAAGACTTGCTCACTGGTGGACAGTTTTATTTAAGCGTATGGCTGAAATCAACCGCCACTCGAGCCGCCCTAACCGGCGTCAAGCTACCCGGAGAACGACGTCTCTTGTGCGGGAAAAGATACACGTTGAGCCGCTGTCCCATATCCTGCAGCAGGTTCGCGGCTTGCTGTCGGTACGAGAGCTCTTTATCGGGATCAAGTCCCGCTTGGCGAGAAGGACTGTTTTCGATCTGTTCGCGCGTGAAGTACCATTTATTGTTATTTTGCGAAGGCGAAGGGAACGAAGCCGCCATTACTGAGAAGGACAATGTTTTAAAATCTCACTGCGTCACAGGAAACACGTCATCGGTAGCTGGAACGCGACAGCGGAGCAGTTAATTTAATCCGTATTTTGGATACATTGTTTTTGGTTTTAAATCAGCATTTAATACTAAACTTTGTTACGAAAATTGTAAAAAAAAAAAAAAAACTAGCAAATATAATTTTTTAAAAACATTTTCTATGGCGTCAAGTGAATGTCTTCGTTTTAAATGCTACTTCATAAATGTGGATAACAAAAAAAATGTAGATAACACTGATTTCAGATTTACATGCTATAACAATAAATGTTTGGACAATGCTGACAGAATTTTAGTGCCCTTATTGGTAACTTTAACCATTTAAATTGAAGGATTTATAATGGGCAAACATAATCGCAGTTTGTGTTGCAAGGGTAAAACAGCGTGTGTGAAACAGTGAACATATATAGTGCATAATTATGTTATATAATATAATAATTCCTATAAATAAGAATTCAAATAAATTTGCGTTTATGGTGCATGTTATTTTAGACGTCGTGAACCTGAGAACTTTTAGTTTGAAATATCGTTTTCCTATCGTTTCACCTTTCGTTTACTTGTCTTTGGACTTTGGTCACTTTAATACTAAATATATAGTTTTAAGAAAACGTAAGACTTAATATTATATTAACACTTATAGAATTATACAATAGTCACTCAAAATAACTCGCAAAAAAACATTTAGATTTGTCTAAAATTATGCCGTCATGTTTACCCGAGTTGGCGTAATACTGACACCTATTGGCGAAACGGAGTTTACGTCAAGGGGAAATAGTGACGAAGGCGGAAGTGCTTATCTGCGATTTGTGTTTTGTTGTGAAACAGCCGCGTTTAAATAAAATGACTGACCCCAACGTTAAAAACATTTCTGCTACCCCTATCGATGGATTCAGCAAAGTTCGTATCACTTCCATATGGAGCTTCCTACAATCGGTGAGTATCGCTAAATCTCAGGGACCCATATATTTAGCTTACATTAGTTCAATATAAGCTTTTCACCCAAAAACGTATACACAAAATCAATAAACTTTAAGCCAATTTCAGGTGTTTTTTTTCTGTTAGGTGGACTGGTCTGAGCCTTGGCTGATGGGTTTGCTGAGCTTCCATGTGTTGTGTTTTGCTGTCAGCCTCCTGTCCTGCAGATACTATCGAATTCAGATCTGTCACTTTCTTTTCATGGGTGAGTGTCATCTTTCAGATAAAAAATAAGAATCAACTAAGACCAAATATAAGTAACTATTTCTTCACAGTACAATAATTAAACTTGAATAATTCACAGTACAACATTTTTGTAATTATAAACAAGAATTTATACATTGTATTTTTACAGAATTCAACATAATCATTAATATCTTGGTAGTATTATTATTTTCAGAACATATGAAAGAGGATTCATTGAAAGACTTTTAATATTTGTATATATTTTTCCACAGTGTCAATGGTTTACAGCGCAGAATACCTGAATGAAGTGGCAGCCATGAACTGGAGGTGATGGAACATTCATAACCACATCACAAACACATTGTTCATAACTCTGATATCTGCACTTTGTTTTAGGTCATTTTCAAAGTTCCAGTACTTTGACTCAAAAGGAATGTTCATTTCGCTGGTGTTCTCCGTACCACTCCTGCTTAACACTGTTCTTATTGTGGTAAGTAACCTGTAGATGGCAGATCTCACTAAAGAGTTGGACGTGGTTTAAAATCTGAATCCCAACGTTTTAGGCGGTGTGGGTATGGAAGACCTTCTCAACCATGACTGAGCTTAAGATACTGCAGTTAAAGAGGAAAGCTGCTCGAGAGAACCACAAGAAAACACATTAAGAGAACAGGACCAGCACCGGTGTCAAAATAAAAGTCATTAGTAACTCAGGCATCTCCAAGTCTGTGTGTAGTGAAGGGCAGGTTTTTTGAGGAAATATGTTATGGAATATGTTTTTTTCTGCTTCATTAAGCGTCAACTGGAAACCACGTAAGAGATCTGAGGATGTTTAAAGACACTAGTACTGCTCCCTCGTTATCACTGAATGGATTGTTCTGTTATGTTCAAGTGCATGGAAATTGTATATTTATATCAATAAACTGAACATTGTTTTTCTTATATGTGATAATGTGAAACCTGAAAACAAGAAATAAGCAATTGATTCCTTTAGTCTTTCATAAAAAAGGATATCGGCGTGTTTCTAAGACTAGATGTTAAGACGTTTTACAGATTTTTGCTCATTCCAATGTGCAAAAGGTCTTACCCTCATGTGACAATTCAGCAGTAAAACATCAATAGGCTGTATGGTTTGTGAAAAAGAAAGTTAAAGCTGCAAGCAGCAATCAGAGGGCTCTAGCACCTTGGGTGCTATCACCTGTCATTTTTCACTACAGCCAATCCTAATTTAGAAGATCTATTCAAGCAAGAATTATTCAAACGAGTGAACAATAGAGGCAAAAATAAATAATAAAATAATGGCGCTATGAATGAGTAATGTTTTGGCCAATAATCTTGTCATATATCAATCAATCAAACTTTATTTCTATAGCATCCTTCCAACAACCAAGGCTGACCACGGTGCTGTACAGTACACAAAATACAAGGATAAAAGAACAAATACAAGAAGACACAATTTTCATCTAAAATAAAAAGCTGTCACATAAAAGTCTAAGAACTGATAGCAATTTTAAATAAATGTTTTTAGTTCACTTTAAACACTGACAAGGCAGAGATGGAGCGAATGCTGATGGGTAGTGTGCTCCGGAGCTTTAGACCCTGCAGATTGTAAAACTTTCTCTCAAACGATTAAAACGATTCACTGCACTAAAAACAAATAAAAGAAATTTATTCTGAACTCAAACGAACCAGGAGCCAGTGCAGTGAGTACAGAATAGGTGTGATGTGCTCATGTTTTCTGGTACCAATAAGAAGGCAGGCTGCAGCATTCTGTTGCAAATTATGTAGACTGGTTTGATGTATTCCCACATGAGGTCATGGAACTAATCTGTCAATAAAGGTTAAAATTAGTAATTGATGGCGCTATAACCAACAGTTTACCTACTAAATCTGTTCAGACTTTGATTATTAACACAGTTGGGAAGTTTTGGAGCAATTGTATGATTGAGTTATAACAACTTCCTGGTCTATAACAAAATTCTGATGGTCGGTGTGCAAACATAGTTTAATGAAGTCAAAAAACCTTCACAATTAACGTCCCGCAAGCCTTAGACTGACGTAGTTTGGTGATGAACAGATGAAATCTCTAGGAGGAGTTTGTCAAAGTATGCCACTGGCAAAGGTGGCCATTTTATAGGTTTCTGCAAGATAACAGACTTCCGGTTGATTTTGGAAACACAATTCATATTACTTATATTTAAGTCTAGGTACCCTACACATGTGTGCCCAATATAATTCGGCTATGAACAATTGTTACCACACCATAAGCTGAAATGTGAAATTTTCAAATCTCACTTTTCGAACCCCAATCAGATGTTAAATTTCACCAGTTCTGACGTGTATGCGACATTTTGTAGACTTTTTGAACACGTTTAGGCAATCAAAATGCCCTAAAAGTCATGAAACAACATTGCTTTGGGCACTCACAATAGGATTTTTTGGCGCTCAAGTCCTGATAAGTATCAATTTTAAGATTAAAACATCTTCAGGCGTCTACTTATTAGTATTTTTTTTAAGTCTGAAAACAATTTTTAGAAATTCAGCAGCTGCTTCCTGTGACCAGCAGAGGGCAGCCTTAAACCAGTTCCTAAGGCGTCTGCACAGTCCGTTAAAAGCACAGAGCACTCTTAACGATCTTGCATAATGTACTCAATACTGTGCAAAATCTTGGGTGTGAAATATGCTGAAAAAGCAAAGAAAGTGTTAAAAAAAGTGTTTATTTTAAATACATTTGCAAAATGCTAAATCAAATCATTATGAATATTTGGAGTTTCTACCTTATCCGTCAAATCAACGTCAGGGATTTTGTAGGAATATAGTCTGATGTATGAGCCCCCAACTTTTGAAAAGCAGACATGAACTGAAACAGAAACGGCTGTGTAGGAGACTTAAAACTGAGGAACAGCCAAAATCTGCTACAAAGGTGAAATTGAATGTTTCTTGTCATGGCAAGATTGAGCACAGCAATACGACACAAGCATCAACTCTCCCAGACAAAGATTCCAAAGCACACAGGAGGTTTCAGGATGTACACAAACAAGCAAGCAACTCTGACGCGATGCAGTGGTTGGCCAAGAAACTGCAAGACACGTCAGGGTTATTCCTCTTCACAATCAGAATCATCTCAGAACTGGCAGAAGCTAGTGGGACCCAGGTACACCAATCTACTGCGATTTAGGAATAAAGCCAGGTGACTCAAGTAGGCATGAAAATGTAGGAACTTCGATGCAGAAAAATTGTAGTTGCTGCTATGGACTGAAAATTTTTAGTAGTAGGAAGCCGCTTGTTAGTTGAAGGGAGTGAAGTATAGTGGAGGTTCCTTGATCGTATGGGGAAATGGGAGTTTTGGTCAGGATCAATGGTGTCCTCAGTGGTGTGAAAAACAGGCAGATACACAATACAATACCAGAAGAGAGGTGTATGATAGGCCACAAATTAAGTTTGCAGCAGGACAATGAGTGTGTCTGGGATTACATGAAGAGAGATGTGAGAAGGTACATCTACAGAAGAACTGTGGTTCTCTGTGATGTTTAGAACAGTCTACCAGCAGAGTAAGGCAAATTGCTCTTTTGGTTCTTTGATGAAAATAAATAAGAAATTTTTCCAATTTTGAAAGTATTTTTCCACCCCCTCCCCAAACTTTTGCACTGTACTTTCTCTGCAGGGATCAAAATTCAAAAGAGGCCTCTGTAATGAAATTAATCGTGGAACTTTGATCAGCTTTCACTGTGAACTGACTCACTGTTGATTTACTTGAAGGAAGCGTCATCCACACGACCAGGAAAGGATGCAACATTTCACTCTTTTATTGACTTTACCTGATTCACATAGTCTTTTTTTCAATAAGAAAACCACAGCTTCACTTTTGGGAAAAGTTGCATGACATTTAAATCACAAGAAACCTTGATTCGGTTAGACCTGACATCATCCAGTAGAACATGCACAGAGCCCAGATCCAGCCGTGTGAATTTTCCACAGGCGTGAGTCTTCATTTTATTGATTTCTGGAAAGATGTGATGCTAACACTGTGCAATAATAAAAGTAGATCTAGTTTCCAGTTGGATGCTGTAAGATTCAACAGTGTCCAGTAGAGATATGTGTGTCCCTCTCCAAAATAACCAAAATAAGAGCACAGCTGGGTTTATGGGACAAACCTGTATGACATGAAGAAGAGCAAATGAGATAAAGAATCTATACCTTCAAACAGATTGACTCTTCTGAACCAGACGGAAGCTGTACTTTGTGGAAGATTTGACCAGACACTCATTATTTTAACCAATGAGAGGATTCAAGCAGAAAGCATCTTTTCCGACCTGGATCTTTATCTACTGTAAGATTGTGAATAATTATATATATATATATATACATACATTTATATACAATAACATTGGTGAATGTGTAAATAACTCAACAGAAATCTAACAATGTTGCAAGGAGGGGGTTGAGAAAGGTGCTAAAGTGATTACCATCCTCATCTGTGATTACTTTGGTTAACAATGGCATCTACCTCTGAAAGATACACCAGATTTGATCACTTCGTCTCTGAGAAACACCACGTGGTCTCTCGAACATGCTGTCTGATCTACATTTCAACTAGACCCTCCCATGGTACTGGACTTGGATCGGGATGGTACTTTGGGAAGCATGCAAGAGGAGGTCACAGCTGTTTGTCTATGAATATGCCTGTGATCAGGAGGGCTTAGAGCCTTTTCAGATCACATAGCTTCTGCTATTGTTGGACCTTTTGCTATGTAACTTAGTGTTTGTTAATAAATGAGATGTTCAATCTTGTCACTAGTTATTCTCTGATCACTTTCTACAATAATGTTAAATGCTCAGAACTAAAGTATCACGTTATGTAACAAAGGCTTAAATGGTTAATGATAACAAGTAAGTGCATTTCTATAATTATTAACAACTATTAACACACAGTTAAATGTAGATTTAATCAAAGCTAATGATAAAGGTAAACAATAACCTTCTTATAAAAATATGGAGTTAAATTCATTAATTAAAGTTCCTGCTAGCTCTGAAAGCCAGAACACAGCTGAAACTCGTTTTTTGATCAACCCCATGCCTTACACTGCTTGACATTCGGGAGTATCAAGATGTCAGACCTCTTTAGAGGAAGATAATTGCTTTTTAGTGTATGATAGGATTGTGGGGTTCTGACATGAGTATCAGACTTAGCCGACTGTTGCTTTGGTGCATCCTTGTATTAATTTAATTTATGCTGTAATTTAGAGAGAAAATGAATAAATCATCAAGAAAACGGACTGCAGAGATCATAGCAGCAACCACGGGAGTTTGACCCAGTACTAGCAAGGTGTACCTAATAAAGTGGCCGGTGAGTACAATGCAATATCTGTATGTATGATAAACATACAGAGTACAGAGCAGATGATGGATTCAATGACAGTTGCATGCCTAGACAGATAAATACACTAAACATGAATTGATTGATAAAAAACTGTTTTTATTACTGATAAAATGTTTAATGATATATAAACTATGGTATATTTTGACCAAATGCCTGAGGCAGCCCTTCATCTTAGCCTTTCTTTTTCATAAAAAAAAGGAAAAATGAATTGGGACACCCTTCACCTCAAATGAACTTGCAGAGTTCTTACAGAGGTAGAACTTGAACTCAGCCTTAACCACATGAGGTTCTTAACATTGGCTTGGGTTATCCATGACCATGGAGAAGGATGATCAAACAGAAGGGTCTCTTTCGGCATTGGAAAGCACAATATTTCCACCACCATCTTTGGTAGTGTTTTTGAGTTGAGCGAGACTATTCATCCAGTTCTCCTCTGAATCATTCAGATGTTACTTGTCAAGACCTGTACATGTGCTTTCTCTGAGGCAGGATTCCAGTCCTTCGTGGCGTAGTTTTCAAATTTTTCCTCTCAATAAAAGTAGATAAATTTGCTGGTGCTAGATTAATCTACTTTTTGCTCACCCTGATAATCTCTGGGGCATTTAATCTCATTAGAAATCTGTTCAAAGCCACAAACCCGCTTCACCTGCTGCTAGATGCATTTTTCAACTCAAATGTCTCAGTTTACCAAGTATTTCAACTAAGTGTTTTTAAAACAATTCACATCTTTTTTATATAATTGGGTATTATGAAAGTATCTATATTTTACTGGAGGTCTATCTGCTTAGGGCGACAGTCATGCTGCCCATCTAAGAGCAAATCAAAAGCCAAATTTCATCTATTCCCAGCATCTCTGATGCTGACTGCATCACACTTCCGCCACATCATGTGACCCAAAGGCTACATTTTCCCATCATAGAGCAGTGTGGAAAAGCTTCTTCCAGAGAAACCGGAGACATCGGAAAACCTCTATTAATGATTCCTTTGAAAGCATCGTTGTATAATGTTGGTTTGACCAGCAGCATTTTCAGGACCCTGATGCTAGGATACTTTAGAACCGGCTAATCCAGGATGTGGCTTGGTTACTGCCACATATCGTAATGTAAGAGATATGTTCACATAAAGGAAATAATGACAAATGCTGAACATTGTGATGTTTCAGAAAATCCTGTTCAATGTCACTCTTTGCAACCAGGCTTTTAAAGGGTCACTGCACCCTGGAACACTTTTTAAAAAGACATTAACATGCATACATGGATCTCTGTCTGTTTAAGATTGTTACTTGAATTGTTTACTTTAATTTGGTCAATTAAAGGGTTCATTTCCTGTTTTTAACGCACTTGTTTTAAAAGAAAAGTTGCAGCACTCTCCATAGAGGTCTGAAAACACTGCAGTGTCACATGGTTCTGTTATTGTGCATGGCAAACTATCCAATCACTGAGATGCATTGTGCATGTGTTAAAACAGCATAAATATTCATGAAAGTATTGTTTTTGGTCATAAGTAAAAAGTACGACTTTCCAGTGCCTTATAAACAGATGGTCTCTTATGATGATAGCCATTTGGATGTTATGGCCCATTAGAAATTATTGGAACACATTTGTACTGATTTCCAATGACATCTCCACAGACTTTCTAATTACGGATGATTGACAGTTACTGCAGCTGGTAAAAGTGGCAGGTATTTTACAAGCAGAGATAAAGCATTTTTCTGAAAAAACGAGAAACCACACGAAAGATTTCGGAAGAATGAAAATGCAAATCAAAACAATTCCTTCAATGAATAGAATGATGTAAATGTTTTGAAGCTAATATTAAATTTGAAGGATTGCTACCGAGTTAGAAATAGGCTTCATTTGAGTTTTTGGAATAGAATCTTCAGTTTTCTTAAGACTGAGATGATTACACAGATGCACTCCATGCCACACCAAGAAACAGGAAAGAAGAGGACGAGACAGAGACGAAATCAAAGAAACAATCTTGGATGATGAGCAAAATCTACTGTTGGTGGCTGATCACAAGGAACTGTTTGACAAATGTGTGGAGAAAAAAGAGGATTTGTGGAGCACTATTTCTTTCCTGTTTTCCTGCACGAAGTATCTATAAAATGTGAGATGAGCAGCTCTTTTATATCCTTCTCATGTCATCAAAAGAGCCAGCTTTCATTGGTCGTTCTCTTTGCGAAAAAACCGGAACTAGTGGCAACACTCGTTTGGTCAGGTGTGTAAGCTCCCATTGGGGCACATGGTTTTCGATTCAGCCGCGTTTTTGCACGAAACCTTGGTTTTGAACATTTTTAAGTGTAGAGGATTTAAAGTTTAAAGTAATGAAAAGAGGTAAAGGATCAACAATATTGAGTTTAAGTTTAGGTAGGGTGATGCCATCACAGAAAGAACCAAAAATCTTCATAAGAGTTCAATTTGGATTTGTAAAATTTGTAAAATGGAAATATAATTAATATTAATAATTTGCTCCATTTCTGACCAAAAGTATGATGAAGTTATTAAGGCTCAAAGAGGTCAAAGTTCGAGAGAATGTGAGATATTTTTCAAGTGATGTCAATGGGTTTTTTTGGAGTTCATTTTTACAGAAACTCTAGATCCAATCAGTCTGGATTAAGAACTCCAATGGGCTTTAAATTGCCATTGAAAATTTTATAAGCAAATTTGATTGGTTGCCAAGCTAGAATTTTGGGTTGCTATGGAAGTCAGTGATATCCTACAAAGTTCCCCATGTCAATGTGAGTGATATAAACCAACCCCCATGTCTCCATGACTTTTCTAAGCTGAGCAATTTTTAAACGTTTATTATTATGATTAACATAAATAAACCTCCATTTATCTACCTGTTCTTGGGGCGGGGGGCTCAAATACTTTAGCAAAGTGGTTACTATGTTCTTGCACAGACCGATGACCTTAACTTTGGAGGTTCTGATGTGAGCTTTCATATCGGACGTGAGTGGTTGCCATGGAATGCTAATGATTTTGAATAGATGTGATATAATGAATAGAACAAAGTTACCAAGTGACGTCTGCTGACCAGTTCTTCGTAGGATCTCTAGAATTTAGATTCGGCGACAAGTCGTCACTCTCACGCAATGTTCAGCACAGTTTTCGAACAGTGATGGAGTCAGTGATGTAAAATAGCTCTAGCTCAGCTCAAATTTACATTTACATTGAAGCAATTTGTCCAAAGTGGCTTACATTTTTGAACGAATGAGCACATTTTTTGTCAGTTCTTGCTTTCCCTGCGAGCTCAAAATTTATAAAACCTGTCCAAAACATAACAATCTCCAAAACATTTCCAAAAAGTACCGGCAACAGTGAGAATTCCACAAAAGCAAGTTTAACCGAGGCATACCATTTAATACAATGAAACGTTGTGCGTATATAACCAGAGAGTTAGGCCCCCTCTACATCAGATTCATACCAAACATTCAGTCAATATGCTGAAACAGACAGGGGCTCTTGATATTGTAATTTTCTTTAAAAACTGACATCTTCTCCTTCCCTTGATGGAGGATTGCCTCTGGTGTGTGTAGGCTGACTGCGAACATGAAACAATCGAAAAGAACACTTCAGCAGGAGTCTCCATTTGCACTTTAAAGCCTAAAGAAGAGAAGCTAATGACAGTGCTCCCATGGAACAATACACATGGACGCACGCGAACACTTATTTGCTCAATCAAGCAACACAAAATGGGCCTTCATTCAGCTCAAAGAGCAAGGAGTGGCGTCAACAATTATAGCCGATTATCTTCCCACGCCACAGAAGCAAGAGAGCACAGCAAACCAGACGAGATGGAAAATGAAAGCAACAGGTCCCGTGGAATTATCTAGCTGGAGAGATAGATGAGTTCCAATTTTTGTACTTTAAAGATTTTAAACACAGAAAAAAAATTATGATTTTTCAACCTCCTTAAAGTGATGCTAATGTTCATTCTGACGTGTACTGCAGGAGTCGCTCACTTGTTTATCAACAAAGACACGACCTCAAAAAATAACGGCAAGCTGTAATCTAGGGCCAAGCAACCATCTGAAAAAGAAGAACAAGGGCTGAAAGGAAATCAAAAAAGATTTTAAATCGACTTAAATCAATTAAATGAAACACAGTAGGCTAAATCTTAACCATTCCTTGGAACAGCTTCCGAAAAGATATTAAAAAAATAAAAATAATACATCTCCTGATGTAGTTGAAGTTTTTGAGCAACCGTATGGCATATCAACATGCCAATTTTTGTAAAGATATGTTAGTGCATTAGGGAAAAATGCATTTTTTTGGACAAATTAAAAAATGATCAACACCCAAAATAGCAGTTTAATTGGTAGACAAGTAGTGAAATTGGTCATGATTCAACTCATTGTGAAGGTCCAAAGGGATGGAGAACAATTTTTGAATTTTAGGACAAACAAGTGGACCTATAAGACATAAAATCACTTTTAATATCACATAAACACAAGGGGACACTGTGCTAAAACTGTGCTGGTAACAACAATTTGTGAGTATTACAATATACACTAACTTTTGTGGAAATATATGTCAAATAACAGTTTGTTTTACTGTATTATTATGCTTAATTTTAGAGTCTTCAGAGATTGTTTCGCTGCTATTTGCTCCTCTCATTATTGCTTTCACCTGATGCTCTTTTCCCTAGTTATAACACTCTTATAGTATGCCCCCTGTGCATTTTATATCTTCTGACCACATAACCTAGGGTTCACAGACGTAACGGTTTTTGTAAGGATATGTTATTTTTTTTTTCAAATTCCAAAATGGCCAACATCCAAAATAGCAGCTATGGAGGTAGAAAGGTAGAAGTCATCATGAAGGTCCAAATGTATAGAGAACAATTTTATAATTTTTTGATAAACAGATGGACTAATTTGTCGTACCTCCTGAGTAAATGGGGGCACTGTGCTGAAATCAAGCTGGTAGCATCAGTTCATGGCTTATATAGTATCCACCAAGTTTGGTGTCAATATAGTAAAGCTTTGTGGGAATATCCCCATATGACTATTTTCCGGTACATTATGATTGTTCGCTTTTTATTCGGGCAACCATTTGGTGGATTTAAATTAATTTAATACCTTTTGGTAAGAATTTGATATGGAATTAATTTTTAAATAAATCAGAGTTACAGTCTAGGGGGAGTTTGATAAAGTAGGATTTTGATATTTAAAATGTAAAATGGCATTTTACAAGAAGGAAGATCAGTTGATAATGGAAAACATTTTAACTGTGTTTTTTATCATGGTCCAGGAAAACAAATCTAAATTAGATTTTTATCTTTTGACCACAATGTCGTGCTTCCACAAATCTTTCTCTTTGGGACATGCTGAGAAGTTTTGTTCATGATATCAACCTGTCAGAAGATTACTAACCGCCAGAATGAACTTACAAACCACCAGCTTCTCTCCTATTTGAAGTCATCACAAGTGCTTCTCATTTACATAAAGGTAAACATTTTATAACTTTTTCACTCAACGTTCGTCGCCGGACATGCCCTGCCATCGTCACCAACAGGGGCTTGTCGCTGGAGGTTTTATGGGGTGGCATCTCACAGTCTCCCAGTGGCAACTGCTGCTTATTTCTTTTGGTGTGAATGTGGTTTGACTGAAAATAACATTGGCAATTACCTGCAGCCAAAGAGAGAGCAACATCTAGCATGGCAGGTAGTTGGAGGAGGAGTATAGACAGCAATATCAACAATGCTTTGAATAAAAAGGTCTTCTGCTCTGTCTATTTGGACCCAAGAAATAAAAAAAAACAACAACTTTGACTTGATGCAAATGACCTCGTGTTATCACTTCTTGTAAGATGTAGTTTACAGACATTATCTCAAAAATGTATGAGATTCTTTTGGATTACATGCTGCATGTAATCCACTGTCTCCAATCCCCAGACAGTCATATAGTGAGGACAGATCTGTGAGGCCAGGCCACTACTTTTGTGGAGAGTGGAGAGGGGCATAGGTTTCTAAGAGACACAGCAGTATCAACAGGAAGCAGAAGTGGATCCAGCCATGGAGAGTTACTTGGGTGAGTCAGGCAGTGTGAACTGTAGATCTGACAACTTGGATCACGCCGGGAGGATTCTTTTTAGGGACAGTTTTTGGTAGATGGCTGTGAGTGGATAGTGGGGCTTCTTGTATTGGAGTATTGTCGGGAGTGGTAAGCAATTGTTGATTGTCTCTTCAGTTCAAACTGAACCCTTTATAACATGTGGATCCTCAACAGACATGCTAAAAACAATTCACATCACTCACTTCATCAATAAGGCTATAAATCTACAATTCCTATGATAATAATCCTTTAAAACTTTATCATGATAAATGATAAAGTTGCTTGTGTTTTTAGGAACTCTATCTCTGGTTGTGCGTGGGTATATATATATATATATATATATATATATATATATATATATATATATATACATATATATATATATATATATATATATATATATATATATATATATATATATATATATATATATATATATATATATATATATATATATATATATATATATATATATATATATATATATATATATATCCCTGGGGCTACATGACAGAGGCAGGCTCCACTAAAGCAAAAAATAAAACAAAATGATTAATTGATGCAAAACAAGAGGTGAAAAATGGTTGGAATAAACATTGGTTCAGGAAGTAGGGTAAATGTTGTGATAGCATTAATAATGTATTAAACAAGAATGAAAAATGCATTACTCCATAAACACAACCTTTTCTTCTCTCCCCATATCTTCTCAGAAGGATGCAGAGCAGCGCAGCAGGATGGAGGAAATATAGCTTTTTATTTTAATTGTAAATTTTATGTGCACTACAATTTTATTTGAATCTTTTCTTAGAATGCAGTGTTTCCCCCACCATTATATTAGTGGGGCGCCCCGCCCCCCCCAACGGCACCCCCCGCCCCCCTTGAAGGTCAAGTTAATATTATTTTATTTTTGTTGAATAACGACAGAAGTAATTTATATATAACAGGTCTTTGCTTTTTTCTTTTATTAAACTAAATAGCATTATGTTATTTATACGATGGCATGTAATTTCTGTCTCAACGTTTGCGCGTTTACAATTGTCCTCCGTATCGCGCACGGCGGAGTTCCGCTCCGATGCGCGCACACACACACACACCCATTAGCGGACAGAGACCGCGCGTCGGAGAGTATGTCGCAGCAGCCAAAAATATCCGCGTTTTTTAAACGCTCCCAAGGTGGTGACGATGACAGCACGTGTTCTGCTGCGAGCAGCAGCCGGTGTAGCTCTCCTACTCCGAAACAAAGTACAGAAAAGAGCCCAAGTGCTGCATGTCCTGCCCCTGACAAGCAGCAAAAGTCTAGCCACCACAGAACGACAGGTTTTGACCCAGCTTGGCTGTCAGAGGCGAAATACTCCCCCTGGCTGTACAAGACTGATCTTGGTAAGTAAGTAAATACACACAAGCATGAATGAACGAATTGATAAATAAATTGCTTAATTAATAGCTAGCTAGTTAGTTATACAATGGCATTTCCTGCTTTAAACTATCACTATGTTAAGTTGATTTTTACTGTTGTTACTATCAGTTATCACTTTTAAAGCCTAACAGTTAATGTATTTACAGGTCAAAACAGACATTCGCAATAGGCTGCAAGGGGACCATCTTGCAGCCTGCATGCGGATCTCAATAAATGGGCCAGAAGTTTCAGACTATCCATACCAAGATGCTCTGGAAATGTTCTTTCAGAAGCCCAGAAAGATGCACTGCAGTGACAAAAGCTGCACACTTTGTGAATAATTAACATATTAAAATAAATCTGATGTTTAGTGTTTAGTTCAGTGTACAGTTGTTTAGTTATTGTACAGTAATTGTTCAAACATTATAATATATTGGTATACTGCAATTAAAAGAAACATATAAACACTATGAAGTGTTTGTGTGAGTGTTTTGCAGCACCACCCATAACACCACAACCCCCCCCCCCCCCTCCCAAGGCCATGATCCTAGGGGAAACACTGGAATGTGAAGGATCACTATACTTAAAATTCATTGTATGCTCTGTTTTAGGACTTTTATATCAAGTCATTATTTAAATTTACAGTATAGGCACCTAAAATACCTATTTTTTTGTAAATGTAAACTACTAAACAAGCCAATTGCAATCTATTGTTATTGTTCAAATTACACTGTAGAAAAATATGTCTGCAAAGTTAACAATTAAAATACCTTAAATTCTATGCTATAGAATGAAAGTGTAAATTGGTTGCCAAAACTTATCAGCTTGGTAGCACCATTTTTGGTTTTACGGCATAGTATTGTACATTTGACATATTGTAATCATGCTTTTACAGTTTATAAATGTAAGACTTGGGAGTAGAAGGAATGAGGTAAATCGGAGTATCCAACAAGAGCAGATGGAGTGATGTGAGATCTTCAAAAAACACACAAGGGAGTGCTGGGATCCAGGGAGACGGGAGGCTATCACGGAGAGCCACGGTGTGTGAACCATAAGACTGACAGTGAGGAAAAGAGTCTTGAGAGTATATAAAGGGGAATAGGGGAACTTTGTAAAAGTATGCAAAAGGCAAAAAAAAATTATATTTTTTTTCTAAAAATATAGTCTTTTTCCATATTTATTTTGCAGTTAAAATAATGGATTTTTTTAAAAACAGTGCATATACAAATTGTGCGTTGTGTAGGAAAATGTTGGAATATAATTTCCGCATCTCTGAGCAAAAAAAAAAAATCAGGATGTGGCACCTAACTTGACCTCTTCCACACTCTGAGCTTGTCTATTGATATTTCAATCTTTTATTTATCACCTTTCCTTTATGTCTCATCTCTCTGTGATGTATGCACAACAGAACAGATGTACAATGTGTACAAATAGTTTCGTTTGCCAAGTATAGCCACGGAAGAAACATGCTTTGTATGATGAATAATACAAACAAAGGCTCGACACACAGCCAGCTCATTTTAAGCTTTACTCTGGAAATCTTTCTTCCCCTTGTACAGATTAAATATGCATACAAACTATGAAATGACTTGTGGTATGACAGCACATGATGTCAGCAGAGCAAGAGTGTTCCCGATGACATCACAACTTCAGAGAGGTCTCGATGTAGAAACGGTGACTGGTCATCGAGGTTTATGTGATTAGAGTGAGTCATCGGCTGAAAATGAGAAGACACTGATCAATAAACTTATCCACAAGAACAAGAGCTTGGTACAACAATGTGTCAGTTATGCATTAAAACCAAAGTATATAGATTACCGGTACATAAAAATCATGAATCATTGATTGGCTCCATAAGATCTAAGATGTGTACATTTACCTTATAATGTTATCTTTGATATTCTGAAGTGTGATTTGTCAAAAATCACTCTATGACTATTTCCTGCTTAACACTCTGTTACTCAAAATGTGCACTGGTAGTTAGTAAATGACCAATTTGAAAGTAGATTTTAAACCAGGCAGTTAACAGATCACAGATTTGAAACCAGGCAGTTGGTAGATCAGAGATTTGAAACCAGGCAGTTAGTTGATCATAGATTTGAAACCAGGCAGTTAGTAGGTCACAGATTTGAAACCAGGCAGTTAACAGATCAAAGATTTGAAACCAGGCAGTTGGTAGATCACAGATTTGATACCAGGCAGTTAACAGATCACAGATTTGAAATCAGGCAGTTAGTAGATCACAGATTTGAAACCAGGCAGTTAACAGATCACAGATTTGAAACCAGGCAGTTGGTAGATCACAGATTTGATACTAGGCAGTTAATAGGTCACAGATTTGAAACCAGGCAGTTGGTAGATCACAGATTTGAAACCAGGCAGTTAGTAGATCACAGATTTGAAACCAGGCAGTTGTTAGATCACAGATTTGAAACCAGGCAGTTAACAAATCAAAGATTTGAAACCAGGAAGTTAGTAGGTCATAGATTTGAAACCAGGCAGTTAGTAGGTCACACATTTGAAACCAGGCAGTTGGTAGATCACAGATTTGAAACCAAGCAGTTAGTAGATCACAGATTTGAAACCAGGCAGTTAACAGATCAATGATTTAAAACCAGGCAGTTAGTGGGTCACAGTTTTGAAACCAGGCAGTTGGTAGATCACAGATTTTAAACCAAGCATTTAGTAGGTCACAGATTTGAAACCAGGCAGTTAACAAATCAAAGATTTGAAACCAGGCAGTTAGTAGATCACAGATTTGAAACCAGGCAGTTGGTAGATCACAGATTTGATACTAGGCAGTTAGTAGCTCACAGATTTGAAACCAGGCAGTTGGTAGATCACAGATTTGAAACCAGGCAGTTGGTAGATCACAGATTTGAAGCCAGGAAATGAGTAGATTACAGATTTGAAACCAGGAAGTTAGTAGGTCATAGATTTGAAACCAGGCTGTTGGTAGATCACAGATTTGAAACCAAGCAGTTAGTAGATCACAGATTTGAAACCAGGCAGTTAACAGATCACAGATTTGAAACCAGGCAGTTGGTAGATCACAGATTTGAAACCAGGCAGTTAACAGATCAAAGATTTGAAACCAGGCAGTTAGTAGATCACAGATTTGAAACCAAGCAGTTAGTAGATCACAGATTTGAAACCAGGCAGTTAACACATCACAGATTTGAAACCAGGCAGTTAGTAGGTCATAGATTTGAAACCAGGCTGTTGGTAGATCACAGATTTGAAACCAAGCAGTTAGTAGATCACAGATTTGAAACCAGGCAGTTAACACATCACAGATTTGAAACCAGGCAGTTGGTAGGTCACAGATTTGAAACCAGGCAGTTAACAGATCAAAGATTTGAAACCAGGCAGTTAGTAGATCAGAGATTTGAAACCAGGCAGTTCAGCTTTCCAAGTTGAAATAACTTGTAACTGTACTTTTTGTCTAATTTCACAATGTTCATATGTCAGGGGGAAACTCTCTAGATAGTGCTGATATTTTAGGAGCTTTAGGGGTCTCTGTTTATTAGAAATCCCATTATAAGTGGCTGCCAGTGTTTGTCTCAAAGATTCTTCCGGAAGGGCTCACTGTGTTTGACAACGTGTCAGAAGGGAATCTCTTCGAAAAAAAAGACACAATGACGCAGGTAAGGGCCAAACAGCCAAATTCAATCAGCCAGAGAACAGAGAAAGAGAGGAGATGATGATAGGTGGGGGTTTTGAGCATGTGTCATCTAGCATCAGGAAAAGAAGAGAATCATGTTGGATCAAAGCTATTAGTTTATGAAAAATGTAAAAGCAACAAGAGAGACTGTTTTTAAACAGTCATTGTCTTTATCTTAGTAAGAGCTCAATGTGTCAAAACATTCACACCCAAATAAACACCAACAATATAAAAGAAACTTGCAATTTTACCAAAATACGCCCCGATTATAAGTCCTTCACATATTTTTGATTGCTGTTAGACAGGTCATTCATTCATTAATTCGTTTTCCAACCTGCTTATTCCCTTTTTGGGGTCACAGGGGTCTGCCGGTGCCTATCTCCAGCGCACATTGGGCGAGAGGCTGGGAAAACCCTGGACAGGTCGCCAGTCCATCACAGAGCAACATTCGCTCACAGATTCACACCTAAGGGGAATTTACATTATTCAATTAATCTAACCGCATGTTTTTGGGACTGTGGGGGAAACAGGAGACTTAGCGAACACAAAGGTGAATAGTAGCGAGTAGAAATAAGACATACCAAGCAAAATTGAGCTGATGCCTGCACTCTGAGAGTCTGGTTGCCCCCACCCAACAGGAATGTTAGCGCTGTCACAACGAGAGGAAGATGTTCATTAAAATCTAACAAGGTGAAATGGATCCATCCTGGATATCACCACACATTCACAGAGGGGCTGCAGACAAGACATTAAAGAAGTCTCCTCTTTCTCACTCCTTTTGAAAGATAATGGAAATATCAGAATGTCAGATATTAACTTTCTATTTCTGTGTCTCAAACTCTTTTGCCTCTTTAATGAAAGGAATGCTGAATGAGGCCCTAGACTGATTGAAGGGATGAAAAGGGAAGAAACCATCTGATTGGATGAAGTACAACCTAGAATGGAAATCAGTTGTATGATGAATGGCCTGAATCTGTTTTATTACTTTATACAGCTTCTATAGTTTGATTAATCTAAATATTCAATTAAAGGTTGTAGGGTTAAGTGGTCTAATTTTCTGATAATGAGTAAATGTGTAAACCCAAGATAATACCTGCAAGATGCATTTCACCACTGCAACCAGAGGGAGAGGAGGGTGTTTGATCGTGGATGATGGTGGTGGGCTGTAAAACTGATCTCATGTCACAGATAAAGAGGTCATCATTAGTCTTGATGGAAAGCTGCAGGGTGGGTGTTAAGGGGATGAAAACTTTGAATTAAATTGACATGTTCTCACCTAGAGCTCTGAGATCATGAGTCAAAGGTTCAGTAAGTTCATTTCCAATGGGGTTTTTTTTTGTTTGTTCAACCTTTAAAATTAAAAATGAAACACAATGAAGAAATATTCCTTGGATGGTAATTGCGATACAAAACTCCTAGCATCAAAGATCGATTTAAGTATTATGCGATCAAAAGTAAGTTGTGAATTCATAAGGTTACTAAAGGTTCCAGTTTTTTATTAATGTATGTGAGTTTAACCTGACCTAAATGGTTCAAATCCATCCATGTGCCCCAACAATAGGTTTATGTGGTAAAATTCTTCTATAAATTACAATATACTTTTTTTGATATTCTTAGAGTATCTTGCCTGCAAAAGCGAGATTATACACTATATTTATAGCAGCTTTAAAACTACGAAATACTCAAATCTAGTGCTGTCATAGCAATTATTAAAATGCAATAATTTTGAAACACTTAAAAATATTAAGCACAATTAACATGCAAAGAAGTATGGATAAGACCAAGGAAGGACTTTTTGTCACAGTCTGTTATATCCATGCTTTTATTTTCTGCATTTTTCATAGTTTTCCCTGTGTATCTACTTCCGCCTTGGTCAAGTGATCGGAGTTCACATGATCGCTCGCACTGTCTGTCCCTTCCGTCTAGTTTCCAAATTAGTTTCATTACTCCCAAGGGTTTTGTGTTATCCTGTGCATATATTCACACTCCTATGTGAGCAACAGATTGCAGCAACACAATCCTTCTGTGTGACTTTGGTGAGTTTGTGAACAAAGCCTTGTCATTTGTTCATTTAGTTTAGTTTGTTCCTCCTCCTTTGGTGAAGTCTTATGTTATTTAGGTTTTGTGTTTATTATTACTTGTTTTTGTTTCACTATAATAAATATGGCTTTCAAGTCAATAGTTAATTTAGGTTGATGCTTTAATTGATGGTTTAAATGAGAAATTTGAAAATATTTTCTTTGTCTTGAGTTTACACTAATTCTTTACATTTAACATTTACTATCTGAAAAGTTTCATGTTTCAGGAAGGAGTTTGCATGTTCTCCCCGTGCTTGCGTTGGTTTCCTCCAGGTACTCCGGTTTCCCCCATAATCCCAAAAACATGCGGTTAGGTTAATTGAATAATCTAAATTTCCCTTCGGTGTGAATACTAAAGGAAAGAATCACCCCAAAAAGGGAAAAGGCGGGTTGGAATATGAATGAATGAATGAATGAAGAACATTGTCTTACTTTGAAGTGGTAAAAAAATAGGCTCCACGATGGAGAAAGCATGTTCCCTTTAGACCTTTGCAAATTACCTGCGCTCAGAGGGGTAAGGCAGGATGAGTTAGTTCAAAGATTTAAAAACATTTATCTTAAGATAAACTTCAAATACCATCACTGCGATGACAGCTTAGCCTGGCTCTAATGAATAAAAACTTGTGCTTATGAGGAAAATGCAAATTCTTTTGATTTTTATCATTAATCCAACAAGGATCAATTAATTTCAGAGGATAGAAAACACATCTTTCCTCCACCCCAAATTCTTTCAGCATTTTACTAAGAACCATCTCATGTGGTGCTGAGATGGTAACTAAAGGTTAAGTGAATGACTTCAAAGTGTACATTTATCAGTGTCTGTTTAAGGGAGAATTCTGCATTTTTCACTCACCTTGAATGTTAATCTGTCAACAAATGTGTTCACAGAAGAAGCTTTCTGTTGTGATGATCTTCCCACATCGCAATACTACAACAGGAAATCAGTGAACATCAATTTATAAGAATTAAAAAAATGCATAAATGTCATTATAAGGTTGTGGGTTTTCAGTCGGTTTATGACTATACATATTTAATTGCCTGTTGGTTGTAGTAATCCCTGGTGCTAAAGTTGACTTAAGTCACTGTCTTTAAATCTATTCCAATTCGACCATGTGTAAACGAACAGCTCGGGTCTGAGCAGAAACTGTGATTTCCCTTTAAGGTGAACATTTCTATCATTCACCTCAGTGTGAAATTTTG
Source organism: Danionella cerebrum (assembly GCA_007224835.1). Taxonomy (NCBI): domain Eukaryota; kingdom Metazoa; phylum Chordata; class Actinopteri; order Cypriniformes; family Danionidae; genus Danionella; species Danionella cerebrum. The sequence goes on from SRMA01026039.1 coordinate 142,246, forward strand.
GCTAAGCACCCCTTAATATCTCACTAATGTGGTTTTTCACGAGAAAATAAACTATTTATGCATAGGAAAACAAATATTTATACTGTCGAAGCTGAAATGTTTTGCTTAAATGCAAAGCAAGGAGGTGGTGTAAAAGATACAGTAGCTGATATTAAAAGTTTGGCATGTAACCATTTTAAAATTCAGCATTAATTCCAGATACGGTGATATAATAACAGAATTCAGATGTTGAAATTCCAAAAGTCTTGTTGACCACAGTATAAAATCAAGCAGCATGGCAGCAGACTGCATCTGTGAACCACCCTCAGGAGCAAAGTGTATGTAGTTATGTAACTATCCCTCCTGGCCACGCCCCCTGCATTTAATAAGGAAAAGTGATAAACCACAAATTATTCTGTGGACATATAGATTTGCCCCAGAAATTTGATTGCCTCCTGAATTCAAGAATGGGAAATTACACTAAACAAAGTTCAAAAGTGTACAAAGTCTCTCTCAGCATATGCCCCGCACATTCCGCACAATCTGCCACATGTATACACCATTTGAAGAGTGGGGCCCGTGTTTTTGCAAACTCAATGCAGAATTCTTTTTTTAAAATGGCACAAATCGAATGGTTTAAAGAGTTGTGCATATTTGTGTGGCTGTAGTTTTTGTTTTATCTCCGCGTATTGTTATAAATCCTCACGACAGAGATTCAAAGCTGATGAAAATGAACTTTCACAAGGCAGAGATTAAGGTTTTGGATCAGTGAGGTGTGCAATGGGTCAAAAAGATGTAGATCGGATGTGGGAATACAGTTGTGGTAATTTTTCAGAAAATATGAATGATAACACAAAAACTTTAGTTATTGGTTGGGTGAAGCCATTTATTGTCAAACAACCGTGTTTACTCTTTTTTAAATCATAATGACAGAAAGTTTCCAGATGACCCTGTTGACTCCTCTCCAAATGTAGAGATTAAGGTTGTGTGAAAAAAAGTTCAGTTTTGGTCACATCACTCCAAATATCTTTGTTCCGGAAGTTTGTAGCTCAGAGATGTTTTATATCCCTTTTCTGTTTTTTACAGTAACTATCTTTTCCTGAAAATCCTTCGACAGATCTTTTGCTTTCCCAATCGCTCAGAATTCAGAAATCTCAGCATATCAATGGATGAAAGAGGCAAGGGTCTATCAGGAGCAAGAAACATTGATTGCAAGCAAACAGGTTGAGGGTGGTTACCTTCACCAGATGCTCAAACCCTTCCGTGTCCGTTTTTGTGCATGTCATGTGCCAAAATCACCAACCTTTTGATTAGTGTCAATTGGAAAGTTTCAGTTGTCATAGGGAGTTAAAAAGAGTAAACACGGCAGATTGACAATAAATGGCTTCATCCAACCATTAATTCTGAGTGGAAAAAATGCCCTCGTGTTATCATTCAGCCTGGCCAATAAATTAGAAAATTTGCCATGTACGGTATTTAAACTTAGGAGCAAAACAGTAACCCATTGGAGTGGTGCTACAGCAAACATTCTCCATCAAGACTCAGGGTAGTGAGATGTGTGCTCCACCTACATCTACAGCAACCACACAGGCGTTTTATTTATCTGCCATAGATTGTAACACAACTGCCGTTTTCGCCTCAACCAGACGTGCCTCATCAGAAACCACTGATGCTTTACTTTCTTGCTGTTTCTGCAACCATTAACCAAACTCACGCACTTGAGAAGACCACCAACAGACTAATAACTGGGGCCAGCAACACACCCAACATCTCAAACGTCAGATCCCTAACCTGCTCTATGAAACATGGATGTTATCATCAGCACCATCAGAGGACATTTGGTCAGTTAGAAAAGCCGACTCATGACAGTGGGTGTGTAAGATGAATCTCCTGCACAAATTATGCCGAGACGAGTCGGATGAGCTCATCGCTATCAATAGTAATGAATCCAACAGCAAGGAGCACAGAGATCCAGCAGATCAAACGCTTTGGGTCATTTCTGAGATGCAGATGTGCGCTCACTCGCAGACATACCAGACGTGCAATCACAAATACCGCACACATTGAAAATGAGACAAATAAGTACACGCATGCCCACACACACGCTATCTGAGGCTGCCGTCCAACGGTTGACTTCAAAGGACTTTTATCTCATGGGATTCCACTCATTAGGAGTCATTTAGTATGACATGATAAGTCAAACAGATACATGCACGTCACACTCTTGAAAAAAAGGTTTCCAAAGAGAAATAAGTGGAAAATTATTCGGATGGGTCACAACAATTTATCAACAGTTTATTTGCATCCAAAGATTTCATCAGATTGATAGATTTTCAATTTGAAGACCTTCAACAAATTGTCCTTTTTTTATTATTGAACTCATTAGACTCCCAAAACAACCATGATTTGAGAGCTGAACTAGAACAACTGAACTAGAAGTTTGGGGTGTTTTAATTAGGGGTCGACCAATCTGGGTTTTTCTCTGGCCGATGCTGATGCCAATATTTGAAAAATTTTGTAGGCGATGGCTGCTTTTTTTTAAAGCTATTTTTATATGTATTGAAACACACACATTTCAACAGTTTTGGAACAGTTGCAAATATACTGTGACTGGGTGCAAGGTGAGATCAGCGTTGCCAGATGCGGCTCATGAGGCTGCACATTTTTAAATCAGGAGAATGCCAGCTGCACCAGCACAGCAATCGAAACAGTCCGGAAACCCACATGCCACTGGACTAAACAGGGTGAGGACACCCCGGAACTACCTCCCTGCGTGCAGCCCAAAGCCTGCTCTCGTCTGGCCTGCTCACCACCGTCTCAATCCTTTAACTGGATTTCATTGTGGAAAGGCTGGCAGAAATGCAACGGAAGTTGGATAAAGTGGAGACCGGTGATGGACATTAAAAGAACCGGGCCATGAGTACAGCGCCGTATGGCTGCAGGAAAATGTCGGCTGCGGACTGCAACGGTTACACCAGTTCCCTGGACCCCTACCTCATCCTGCGATGTTCTCTTCCTGTATTTGTCTATGTGCTTGATTGCAATGGCTTTTTTTGACCTACTCCACACTGCCCTTTGAAGGACAGTGTGGAAAAGGCTCTTTTTTGGAGCTACCCTGCCTAATGTATATCCATTTCTCTGTTTCTCTCTTAAATACTACCTCTCAACACTGGCCTGTCCTCACCCTGTCCATGTCTGTGGCAAGAGGGGTCTCATTTCGCTACATGTAACAGTGTATGTGACAAATAAAAAGGTTTCTCATTCTCATATTAGGGAGCAGTGCTCAATTTTAAACGTGAATAGGGACGATGTCATCGTCCATCGCAATGTTTCATATTGAACATCACCCAACCCTGCAGCCTATTACTTTATAATCAACATAACAAAACACTGTTCTTCACCGCAGGTCTGCTGCTCAAAAAGATGCAATGCAGAAGCAACACAGACAGCGGAAGTAACAGGCAAAATGAAATGTAATGAATGCTGGAATAGGACTGTGCCGCTATCGTGGCTTACAGCATGTACAGGAATCCATGTAGATGTTTCCTGTTCGGTCACCGAAAAGAAGCGATCATGTTTTTGCAAACTCAACGCTGAATACTCGTTTTAAAAATTAATATGACCAGTGTTTTAGTCGACTGCCACCTAATGGTTTGATATCCACTTTATAGCATTTTTTTTTTCAGTTAGATGCAGAATTGAACACAGGCAAGTGTGGATGCAATTTGTTGCATGAAAAAAAAGTAAAAAATGCCCCAACATCTGCATCCAAGCCATCCAACACCAAGTGCAATAACACAAGACGCATCGTGCAAAGTGAAAAAATGCTCATCTGGCATCTGATGGATTAGTCTGGGTAAGGTGGTTACCAGTTGGTCAAAAAATCTCATTTTTTAAACATGTTTTAAAGGCAGCTCTTGAATATTTCACATTGCAATTATGTATTTGGCGGACACTTTTATCCAAAGCAACTTACATTTCAAGGAATGGACACAATTCATTGGTTCGTGCTTTGCATTGTTAGCGCGATGCTATAATGATTTAGCCACAGGAAAGATCTTAAAGATACTTTTGTGATCAGCCTAAGATCTGCTGATCTTCTGCTTCATCTCAAACACATCAGTTCATTTTGGCTTGTATCGCTTGTCCTAAAGTACACCTCTCAGACTTTTAGAAAAAGTGAGAAATATCCAGAAGCTCCCATTGCTGCTAACAACCAGAGACCCGCAAGTGCAAGCAAACATGGCCTTGATGCTCCACTCAAGCATTCCTTTTGATGGGGAATGTGTTTGGCTTTATCTTGATGCTCCACAGTCCCACTGGAAACTGGATTCACACTTGCTCATACACACACTTGGAATATCTGAGCTGTTTGAACTTTATTACAAAAAAAAACTCATTGCAGCTGCTAACAGCTTCTTTCATTGTGTCACTCGGCACCACACTTTCTACCTGAAACAATTCACAGAAAAATGCTGACAGCTCGTCATCATTCAACGATCCTTCAGTCTATCGACTAGTTTACATATCCAAATGTCCTCGAACAAAAATTCAGCTGAGATTGTTTACAAAATGCTGATGAATAGCTACCAGGATCATGCATGCCTTTCATAAACACTGTTGCATTTAATACAGCTGGGGTTTCAGGGCACCACACCTTTTGGAACTTTGCACTGACTTTAAATCCATTTGTAAATATGTCTGTCTACAAGGGCAGAATTGTAAAAAAAACAGAATGTTTTTATTATCTTGACCACGTGAGACAGACGAGGTCGCATGCTGTACATTTGGTCTGATTTATGCATTCGAACCCATTCTTTAGAGATTGAAAGTAAAAAAACGTTTCTTTCCAAGCGGCGACCTACCATTGTCCCTCATGTAACATATAAGTAAAAAAAACTGCAATTCATTGGCTGACCACTAGAGGCCAATATTATGTTTTTTACAGGTTTGGTATTTGGTTTTAGGAATTTCCAGCAACACTGATACAACATCCACTGATGCTGTTCCCTTCATCAGGAGGAAGTTTGTTCCACACAGAGACGATTTTGCAGGTTTTGGTATTAGACTAGTGCAAGCGATCATGAGGATCTGAAGGTTGGATGGGGGTACGAACAAAATTGAGTTCAATAAGATATAATGGTGCCTGTTTATGGATGGATTTGAACATTAGATGGATATTGAACTGAGTCCGAAAATTTACAGGCAAGCAGTGAAAGCGTTGCAGAACTAGGGTGATATGCTCAGTGTGAGCAATATGCAATATATGCATAGATTTTGCTCAGAGTTCACACAGTAGGGCATTAAAAAACTCTAGTCGAGATTTAAGTAGAGTGCGAACGAGAAGTTATGTTGATTCATTGGAGAGAGAGATAGACATTTGTGGTGAATATTTCTACTATGGAAGAAATCTGAGCAAGTAATGGAGGTATCATGAGCACTGAAAGAAACAGTAGAATAAACTAGATGGCTAAAGTTTGCACACAAATTTTGATGTTGACTTGTAAGAGTAGCGTTTAACGCCACAACCCCCATTTCTCAATACTTTTCTGATGCTGAGAAAGAGATATCCCAAACAGCCTGGTTGCTATAAAGTATCAGTGAGATAATATAATGTTGTCACTAATCGTTATTTGAATCAACCCCCATGTCTCTATCATTAATGTAAGCTGATATCGAGTTAAGAAAATTCATTTGCTAGGGTAAGCAGTTTTGTTGCTAGGGAGCATGATTAACATTTACAAATCTACATTTCTCTGTGTTGAATCATGGTGATATTTTTGTTGCATTGTCCCATTTATGTTCAATGGCCATAATGTCAATGATAACTATTTAACCCCTTCTAGATCCTGGGGTTCAAATACTTTCACACAGTGATTGGTTTGCTCTTGCACGGACTGGTAACCTCCATAAGTGTAGTGAGTGTCCATGAGATTCTCAATTTGGCAAAGTTTTACCCCATGTTAAATCACCGTAACATTTCCCAGCATTTTCAGTTATTTCCCAGAGTTCCGTTGTGGATTTGTGCAATTTCTTTCCTGTTTCCAGCACAAAGTTGCTATGAAAATGTGGGATGAGTGACACACAAAGCGGCTCTTTTACATCCTACGTCATCAAAAGAGCCAGCTTTCATTGGTCGTTCTCCTTGCGAACAACGGTTACAATATGGCAGTGCAAAACTCTTTTTCTTTGGTACCACTTATTCGGTTAGATGTGTAATCTTCCATTGGTGCCCATGGTTTTCAATCGAGTCGTGGTGAATAGAGGCCTTAATACTAGAACTGCTCCATTAATAACTTTCTGAATGAAATCTTTCTTTTTCTGTATCACCTTGAATTTTTGTACATTCACCCCATTCTTCAAGCAGTCTTGCTTTCACCACGCCCCCTGTTGACCAACCCAGTCGGGTTAGAATCAGTATATCAAGCCGTTTTTAGCATGAAAGATTCTGAATAAAACTTGAGGCATGTTTTTGAACAGGGAACCACACTAAAAGATGGCATAAATGTCAGAAAAGTTGAGTTTACATAGGGTGACTGTATTCTGATTTCCAAAAAAAAAAACTGACAATCGGCATGGCCTCGAGACACAAATTCAGACAGGCTTCTCGGAGCTTGATAAACATCCTTTATTATGCTTCAGTGGTGCAAAATCAACTTCTGTAATAAAATTAAATGAAATCTGTAAAAACTTTTACAAAGTAATAGCTCTCTTTTCAAATAAATAAATATGAAATAATGTTCTAAATATGATATTTCTGTTAGAAAATCCAGCTTCAACAATATATCTCTTAATAACTGTAAAAAGATAAATAATAGAAGAGTCTCACAAAGATACTAATTTAACAAACAAAAAGAATCTATACTTTTCATTTTTAGTCTTCTTCATTCTGCGAGGAACAGACCCGCCCACAAGGCAACCTCTCGGTAATTATGTCGTGCAACAAAGTAGTACCATAATATGTTGTGCACGGTCAATATACGCGTAGTGGTCCTATGAAAAAAGGGTGAACACCGGACATTTTCGTGAATTTATAAAACCCACAAAAAAGTACGATTGATCATCCTAGTTTAAATAAAATGACACCTTTAATCTAGACTTAATTCCGAGTTGCAAATGGTGTTTAATATGAGCTTTTGCTTTTAGTTCCTGGACATTTAAAGAATGCTCCCTGTTTGTTTTGTAAGCAAAACCTCTAGTGATGGTAGTGGTCCAATAGCACCTTTAAACTCTTTTATTACTCAAATTAAATTGTGATTGTTAGGTTATGCTTTCAACCTTTGCACGCAAATCTGCGTGCTGCATGTTATGTGAGGTGGTGTTAGGTAGATGGGTCATGGTCCATTTTCTCAGGTATTTTCTGGGTCGAGGGCTGACAAGTTTGGGAACTCCTTGCATTATATGATCTTGGGTTATGAGGTATATCCCTATGAGCTCACAAGGGTTCAGAGGAACATGGTGAGGACAGAGTTTCCATTTATGGGTGACTGATTGCTTTAAATGGCTTTTGGATTGCTTTGAACCCACTTTCGGATAGTAGTCTGGAACTTCAGACGCACCTGGTTGCCATTTTTAGGTGTTTTTATGACACCTGTAATCACTTTATCGGCGTACCTGTCTTTATGGGCACTTCAGCTCTGTGATAAGATAGTCAAACACATTAGCTGTTTCCATGTAAACATTCCCAAACACTCGACTGTGAGATTTGATGGTTTCAAGCATCCGTTGTTGTGTTGGATGCCATGGCATCCAATTCATGTTGAGATAAAGTCCAAGTTTAATTGAAACCCTTGTAAAATTGACTTAGAGGAGCCCAAACTGCTGCCTACCTCTATAAGTCCGCCCATGTGGAGCCTTCATGATTGGGATAGGATCCAGATTGCTTCATGTTCTCTGCTTTGAGGGAGTGGTATGAAAGCAAACACAAACTAATCCAAACTCACTTTTCTTCTGTGTTTCTCCTGTGCATTACGCAGAATAATTACATCAGATGAAGCCACTTCCAGGCATCGATCTGTAACACGAATCAATACTCTGGAGAGCCAAAGGGATTAAATGCAGTGTGTGAGGGGAAAAACCTGACTTTCAGGCACCATTGGAGTTCCAGTCTGAGGAATGGTGGGACAATTCCCGGTATAGCTGCATCTCTTCCTGTATTAAGTGCTCTAATGTGATAGTGGGCACATTGAGATGCTGCGTTTGAGAAACGGGAATATGAGGATGTGCTGCGTTCGTGTGACGAGTTTCTAATTAAAGACACGACGATGTGAGGCCACGAGGGACTACTCCTTCCGTCTGAGAGCCTCAATAAATTGGAGAGACTCGACGGCGGATGTTTCAAGACGCTGAGCGTTCGCTGGAGTTCTGAATTCTTCACAAAGGAGTCTGAGCAATTAAACTCCCCACGTTTGAGAGAAAGAAGGGTCACATTTAAGGACAGTGGTGGTCTCTTTCGATTTCCCATTTCGTGTTGTGAGCATCGGGGTTCAATAGTGACCAGAACACAAACCGCGCGCGGGAAATCGCCTCAGGTAAGGTCCTGACTTTTATTGTGGAATGTAATACATATACTGTCAGCATAACTTTCTAAGATGTTTAGACATTACAGGTGCGCTGCCTACGAACGCATATGTTTAGCTGAAAAATGCAACCACAACTTGTTTACACAAGATTAGAGTCATATCGTTGTTAGTGTATAGTCAAAATCATACAACTACTTCTGGGAAAGCTATGTTTTCTTTTCAGCGTAATTCTGACTATATTAGGTAAAAAACGAATTTCCAATAATGCAAAACGTGGTTGATAATGAAATTGTTGGAAAATTGTTGAAATTTAAAAAAAAGCACTTGTTCATCCATGCTGAATTTATTCATAATATCCCGCAAAGAATTTTGTAGACAGTTGTCAACAGTTTGAATGATCTTAATATTACTGATATAAGATGAATGCTTTACATTAGGAGTAGAATATAGCCCCACCAAAAAGTCTAAAGTATACTTGTATTCTTTAGATTGGGTCAGCAGACTGGAATACTTCTTGGTTCCTATCAATAAATGTCTTGTGTTTCTAAGAAAGTGAAGTCTATTTTAAAACACTTTGAAATATTTTGGTGCAGATAAAGATATTCTTCACCGTTTCCAAATTTCATTCGTAGTCAAATGTTTTGGATTCATATGGATAACATTCAATGTGTTTAAAAGTGAAAGTTTATGTTTTTACTGAGAGTTTTAATATTTCAAGAGAGAAAATGTGTCTATCTGTGTTTCTTTCGTTGTTAAGTTTTTGTTTATTATTTGGTAAATTGTATTTCAATAAAGAAAAGTGTTCTAAAGGAAATCCCAATTTGTTTCTATATCAGAAATTGAATATTGTTTCTTGGACATTTAAAGAAGTAAAGCAATATAAAAGATCTTTATGTACATCTTTTAACTATAATGGCATAAATGCTGGGTTAAAATAACCCAAATTTAATTATTTAACTTAGCACTGGGTCAGTTATGGACCAAACCTTGCCTTGGGTTATTTTACCAAAGGGTCAGAAATTTTCGAAAAACTGTCAGAAATGTATTATAAACAGCAAACCAGCAACTGAGTTACAAAAAAACCCAGTTTTATTTAAAGTTGGACGAATTGGATTATTTTTTGGATTATTTTTTTAACTTCAGTTAAAAATTACTTGAACGCCATAACTTTCTTTATAGGTTTATTTTGATCATGAAATAAGTGGTAGCCTTCATAAAACTTGTCATTTCTTTAGCAGATCTGAGTGGTCGAGCACCTGGTCTCTGGCTCCGGGAGCAATGCGCACGCTGCGGGCTCTGTTGCTGGTCATGGGGCTCATTGTGTTAACTTGCACTAGCTCACAAAGCGATGTCAGCGAGAACAAAGTGGAGAAAGTATTCAGACGGATCATGGAGATCATGAGACAGGTGGAGAACAGAGTTGGAGACACGAGTGTGCCTGAGATGAAGGAAACTCGTCCTCTCAAAACAGAAAGTGGGGAACGAATTTTAGGTAAGGGTCTCATGCCTGAATCTCAGTGTGTACTGCATCCAAAGAGATTTAGTCTGTGCGGGAAAAATTTCTAAAAAGTTAGAACATTTTTAGTAGAGTATAGAGTATAATTTCCAGCTATTTTTGATGAGACTCAACTACTTTGCTTGAAAAAATTGTGAACATGGATTCATTAACTTTTTTCCTACACTGCCAAATTCAGTGTTAAAGCAACTCTACTAGTGTCAATGGTGTTATTTAAACCTACTCCTGTGTTAACTTTGAATTGAATTAGCATTGCATTAAGTGTCCATTCTATTACACTGTGTTACATTAACACTGGTATAGTGTTTATTCAACTCACACTTGTTCAGGGTTTACAAAGGTACACCAGAAGTGTTAATTTGTTGAATATTGCTGTGTACCAACATAAAATGACGCCAACACTCTTCTAAAACATAACATTTGGCATTAAATCAATTAATCAATATCCGCACTATGCTGAGAGGAATTTGTGCCCACATCCAAATCATTGATAAAAACTGAATGGTGTGTTCATCAAACTCACATAGTGTTACATTAACAGTAGTGCAGTGTTTGATCAACTCATACACTTACATTAACTGCATTAACATTGGTGAAGTGTTTATTCAATTAAAACTTAAATTATGATTAATGCAGCGTTCCTCCAACTCACATAGAGCTACATTAACATGGACTCAGTGTTGATTAACATTCAACTCATAGTGTTACAATAACACTGAAACATAGTTTTTTTTCCACCTCAACTCACATGGTGTTAAATTAACACTGCCGCAGTGTTAATTCAACTCAAACTGTGTTACACTGATACAATGTTAATGTAACACAGTTTAAAGTTGAATCAACACTGCTTTAATGTTAAGTGTTAATCCAACTCACAGTGTTACATTAACACCAAATGCAGTGTTTATTAATCTCACTGTGTTGCATTAACACTGACACACTGTTTATTGAACTCACACGGTGTTACATTAACAGTGACGGTGTTTATTCAACTCATATAGGTCAATACATTCCACAATTGTAGTGTTGATTTAACACTGTGACTTTTGCTGTGTAAATACAAAAAGCTGCTGTGTTCTCTTGATTTCAAGCTTGTGTTTGGATATTTCCAAACATAGATCTAAATTTCGGCTTGACAGTGAATATAACACAAGTGTAAATGTAAAACACTTTTAAAGAATACATTTTTGAGCTGAAGATAAATCAGGAACATTGAGTCAGATTTGATAACACCCGTTCAGATGATACCGACAATGATAAAGAGTAGTTTACAAATTTGTGGAAAATTCTAATCAGAGTTACAATAACAGTGTTTGCACCGACTCAAGATCAAAATGAGTGAAAATGCAAACAAAACTACCCTTTACCTGCAGATTCACTGAGGGTACTTAAAGCAAATTTAAGTGTAAAATCAACACTAATGGTGTCAATTGACCCATATATACATTGCCCCAGTGTCAACTGTAACACTGCAAGTTATAAAACAACACTTATGAGTTTTATTGAAACCATTTCAACACTGACTGGAGTGATAATTCAACTCACATAGACTTCCCTTTAACACTGCACCATTGACACTAGTAGATCTTATTTAACACAAAATGTACTCCCTTTTAGACCAACTGGTAATCAATGCTAGCAAGATACCATTCAGAAAACCTCAAAAATCGCATTTTAAGTACAACATTTGTCAGGTTTCCTTATCTAAAGAGAGAGCAAGTGGGAGTTTTGCTAGTTTTGGAGTCTAAGATGCTTAAGTGGGATTGTGTTCTTTGTTTGGGAATGTTGATCTGAGTTGAGCCCAACTAAAGGATCAGCAACTCTCCAGGAACTGACCTTTGAACTGCTCTGTCTCTGCAGAAATATTTCCCCGGGACCTCAGGAGGAAAGAAAAGGTTATCAAACACTTAACAGGTGAGAGAGAATCTTAAGCTTCTGCGATTTCAAAGCAGAAGTGCCAGTGATTTCTAACCCCAAGGATTTTCTTCCATCAGGTCCACTTTACTTCGGTCCGAAATGCAGAAAGGATGTGTACAGGCTTTACCACAACACCAGAGACTGCACCATCCCTGCATGTAAGCGAAGGCCATCTGTTTCTTCAGCTCACAAGTGCTCTTTAGATTCACGAGTCCTCAGTTTAGCCCAGCAGATGAAGTTTGATTTAATATATCCAACTCATCCTGTTCTCAGATTATAAAAGATGTGCACGACTGCTGACACGACTGGCGGGCACTCCAAGATGCCAAGAGGGTTAAGTGTACCAGGTGAGAAGCATTTAAGTCTCATTCATGTTGTGAATGCACAGAAACTGTCAAATTTGAAAATTACAGTTTAGTAGGCTGTACCATGTCACAGTAAGAAACAACCGAGCTACAGCCACCAAACTGTGCCAAGATATCTCAACTGGTCTGGTTGCTATATCTTTTGAGACTGGTACCACCAAAGAAAATTCTTAGAACTGACCACACTTGTGGAGGTTATCTGTCTGTGCAAGAACTTACCAACCACTGTGCGAAAGTATTTGAACCCCAGCTTTAGAAGGGATTTAACATTTACCATTGACTTACAATGGTCATCGAAAAAAAAAGGAAAAGGCCAATAAAAATGTCTTCAAGAAGAAACATCATAGAGAAAAGGGGCTATGTTCATAAAATGATTATGCTAATCATAGTAACAAATGAAACATTTCTTTGACTAATCCCTAGCAACCAAACTGTTTACCCTAGCAACCAATTTTCTGAACCCTATTATAGCTTTGGTACACATTGAAAAGATGAGTGTTGGATTATATAAATTATAGTGACAAAGGGAACGTAGTTTAATGTCCCTGACCCCTCCATAGCAACCTGTTTACCACAGCAACCATTTTGAGATATTACCATCTCAACTGAGGAAAATCATAGAAACACGGGATTGGTTTATATGACTTATATTGATATGGCAAACTTTGTATGGTGTTACTTACTCCTCCATAGCAACCACAAATTCTACCTTGGCAACCATTCCATTTTGCTGATTAAATACTTTTAAATGGCACTTTCACAACCCACCATCACAGTTCGTGCTAACTAAACTTTAGCATTTAGTTATAATTGAAGTTTAATTAATGAATAGCTGTCTATTAATTAGCATGCCACCACTGGCATTAACCTTTTTAAGAATCTTATGAAGGTAAATTTCATCCTAACGACAACGAAACATTTAACCTTTAGAAGTCTGGGGCCTTTTTGGGCATTTTTTTTTACCAATTTGGGTTTAAAACCTAAATTACAACTTAAATAAACCTAAAACTTTTTTTTGTGGCAATGCTTGATATTTTATCAGTACAACCCCAGCTTATTTTTATTTTGCTAATATTTTTTTGTAGTAAATTGTCATTGACAACAATTGTCATTGCATAAAACAAAGCAAAGACAAGGTTGAAACATGGTGAAAAGTCTATTTAAAAAAAAAACACTGTTCCAAGTATTTTTTTTTGCCTGTCGGATTGTGGGACTCAAGGTTAGACACTGGACTGACAGGAGATCTCAACACAGGAGGGTAAAGTGCATAAATTTCTTGTGCTCAAGTGCCAAGAAATAAATTAACAAAGAAGCAAAAAAGATGCTAAATCAAGGAGTCTTTCCAATCTTGTAATCGCTATATGATTGGGGATATTTTATTATTTAATTCATGATCTCAACAATGTTCACCATTGCTTGCTTTCGTGGAGTCCTGAGCTTTTTAATGATGATCGAACAAAAACTAGCCGTCAGTCTCCCTCAACCCTTTTTTGGTGTATCAGCCCTAAATCAATAGATGTTCACTGAAATATTATGTTTTAAACTAATAATCTCATTATCTGTAAGTTATGGTGTGTCATGCCAACACCAATGGTGTTCTATGGCTCTGTTTCCTAGACCAGTGTTTAAAAACTAGTTGGATCGGTTTACCGTTTACAAAAAGCTTTTTTATTATAAACAATTATACTGAAAAGTATGGAGTATTTCATGAACAGGTCAGTAGTGTAGGTGCTCATATTTACCAAACTACCTTCAAATTACTTTCAATGCGACTAAAAATGTCTTATCTTTCGACTGATTTTGAACATGAAAACATGAGATTTCTCTGGAAAGAGCAGTCCACGATTGTTTCAGACAGACCTTTGAGAAGTGAACTAAAGACGAAGTTACAGCTAAGAACCTGGAACGGTACATATTCTGTAGAAAACACGGTTTCCCAATTTCACACCATAGGAAAGCAATTTTCGACAAACCATGGTGCACAGAGGTATCCGAACCCAGCCAAGTGCAAAACTAAACTTCTCTCTTTATCCAGCAGGTTGATGCCAAACCAGAGCGAAATACAGAAGTCTGAAGTGCCTTTGGACAAGAGAATCTACAACACCCAACGTTCCTCGTAATCAACCTGTCCACCAGCGCTGCTCGGTGTCTCCAGGGACAGCAGTAATTGGTCACAGAAGCACGGTTTGCTCCTGCCCAAGGATGGCCTGATGGACTCAGCACGGACCCGATGATGTAATGTGGGGAAAGTGGAAACAGAACTGGCGTTTCGGGTGCTGACACAAATCTGCTTAAATCCTCCACCATTTTGGCCGTTCAATAATGAAAAAAGGGATTTGTCAGTTCTCCATGTTTGGGAACTCTCTTCATTGTGCAGGTTTGATCGACATGCCTCGACAGGGTTGCTAAACAAGAAACTTTCTCAGCTCTGAGACGGAAAGCCAGTAAAAAGCACAAATGCTTCCCTTTGTTTCAGTTTGTTCAGGAGAGGTCATTTTTTGCAGGAAATGTGTGACTTTTTAAAAACTGAATTGGACACATACTGTATATTTTGGTATGTAAATGTTGCACATATTAGACTTTAAAATTCCCTAGAACAAACATATTGGCATCTGATGGACAACAGATTCTTTGCAATATGTCTATTTAAAAGATTCTATATTTAAATAAATTATGTTTGTTTAAACACTGTCATGTTTGCTAAGAAGAATGGTTCTGGTCAGGAACTTTTCAAAGTGTTCACACGTTCGCTCATCCTAGATGCTTTGGAGAGGGTGATTTACAGTTGCGCTCATAGGTTTACAAAATATTTAATTTCTTGGACCAGTTTTCAGAAAACACGAATGATAACACAAACATTTTCTCCCTTGGGGTGGTCAAACAATTGTCTTTACTCTTTTTAAATTATAAGGATCTTAATGACTTACACACCCCGTGCTTTTAAAATTGTGTATCCTCCCTTTAACGTCAATGACAGCCTGAAGTCTCTTGAGGTAGTTGTCGATGAGGTCCTTTATCTTCTCTGTTGGTAAAGCAATCCATTCCTTTTGGCAAAAAGTCTCCTACACTGGAGGTTGTAAAAACTTGCATGAGTTCTTCCCAGAGTGGTTCAGTGATATTGAGGTCAAGAGACTGAGATACACTCCAGAATCTTCACTTTGTTCTGGTGGAACTTGTTTTTTTTGATCGTTGTCCACCTTGAAAAGCAACTCCACCTTTTAACTTATTGTGCTGCTTAGGGCCACGGCACATTTTTTCAGAAAGCCATTATTAATGGGGTTTTCTTTGCATCCCTAACAATTTTTCTGGCAGTTGTAGCAGAAATTTTTGTTGTTTCACTAGAATCCCTCTTTCCACTTCATGAGTTTTCTCACATTTTAATTTGAATTACCTTGCAGATGATGCGTCACAACTCTTGTTTATAACCAAAAATATCAAAAGAAAGTCTTTATTTGTCACGTGCCCTGTTACATGCAGAGAAATAAGACACCTCTGGGCAAACATAGACAA
Source organism: Danionella cerebrum (assembly GCA_007224835.1). Taxonomy (NCBI): domain Eukaryota; kingdom Metazoa; phylum Chordata; class Actinopteri; order Cypriniformes; family Danionidae; genus Danionella; species Danionella cerebrum. The sequence continues at coordinate 158,055 of SRMA01026039.1, forward strand.
GGTGAGGACAGGCCAGTGTTGTGAGGCAGCATTTGAGAAAGAAACAGAGCAATGGGTATAAATTGGGTAAGGTGGCTCAAAAAGAGCCTTTTCCGCACTGTCCTTCAGAGGGCAGTGTGGAGCAGGTTAAAAAAGCGATTGTAACCAAGCACATATAGACATAATACAGGAAAAACATTGCAGGAGGGGGTAGGGTCAGGGAAAGTAGGTGGGACCATTGCAGTCAACAGCCAACATTTTCCTGCTGCTATTAACGGCGCAGTACTCATGGCCCGTTCAGATTACAGCAATTGGGAGAGTTAGCGGAGGTGTCGTCCTTGATGATGGACACTGAGGAGAGAGGGAGGAATGTGGAGCATCTCGTTATCTTGTTCTCTGGGAAATATTTTGACTCCTTGGTGACCTTCAAGGCCAGAGGAGATGAGGGAAAGCCAGATAAGAGAAGTTAATTTGGGTCAAAAAGATGTACATTGGCATAGATTTTTACTGTTCATCACCGGTCTCCATTTTATCCAACATCCGTTGCATAGCTGTCAGTCTCTTCCCGATGATCTCCAGTTTGCGGTCACAGACCACTGAATGAGTCCTGACAGTTAAGTCCAGTCAACATTCCATTCCAGCCAGTCAGCTTAGAGACATATGACAAAAACATATTAGTTTCTTTAATCCAACACATTATATTTAAAATCAAAATAAAAAAAATAGCTGGGTTGCTTAATTCAAAACAACCGGTGTGATTGGCACACACAGGTGCATGCAGAGACTTCTAAGGGTTAACTACTTTTTCCTGTAGATCCTTCGATGTTTACACATCGCTCAGAATTCAGAAATGTCACTGGATGAAAGAGGCAAGGGTCCATCAGGAGTCAGAAACATTGATTCCAGGCAAACAGGTTGAGGGTGACGATGGTTACCTTTACCAGCTGCTCAGGCCAAAATCACCAGAGTGTGAAACCTTTTGATCGTTTGTCAAGTTTCTGTTGCTATTATGAATTTAAAAGAGTAAACACGGTTGTTTCACAATAAAATACTTCACCCAATCAGTAGCTATGAGTGGAAAAAATGCTTGTTATATTTTCTGAAAAATGGCCAAGAAATCGATAAATTTATGAGCAGGACTCATTGAGAACGTGGCAGTTTCTTTTGATGAAACATTTCCACGTTTAAAAGAGTTTCTTCATGTGTCCAAGCAGTTAACCATCACGTCAATGAGCAGCCGCTCAGAATCATTTATAGGAATGCTTGGAAAGAAACCCATTCGACTGCACAGCACATGAACATACCTTCATGGGTTTTTCTCACGGCATCCATGAAATCCTCGTTTTACCACAATTCAAACCCAGACCTAAAGCTCCTTCAAAGTAAAGTTTAATCAGTGGAGCTGATTCCTGATGCCCTGCTTGAATCGTGATAACATCTCCTGCCCCGTCAAGTATTAACACACGATAGAAAATATTCAAAAAAGCAAGACGTCACTCCCATGGACTGTTTTATTTGGTCCGGACCATTGGCAAATACTGACAATACAGGTGTAGATCACACTAATATTATTAAAGGTTGATCTTTATCAGAGATTCTATTCATGATCTCTACTTTTATTCCACACAGACTGATATTTCAAATGCTTATATGATTAGAATCAACATAAAAATCCCAAAATCAGTATTTCATAAAATATGGGGCACCTTAAATGTGAGTTCTTGCAGTAATTCAACACGGCATGGAGTGGATCAGTCTGTGGCAATGCTCCGAGATGACGAAAACCCAGTTTGCTCTGATGGCGGCCTCCAGTTCTTCTGCATTGTTGGTTCCGTCATATCACAGATTTTCTATGGGGTAATGGTGAGCTGGAAGAGGCCAATAAGTAAAAATGGACACCATGGTTCTTAAACCAGACACTGGTACCTTTAGAGCTGTGTGCAGGTGCCATGTCCTGTTGGATAATGAAATCCGCATCTCTATAAAGCTGCAGCAGGATGCATGAGTTACTGTAATACTTCCTGGTAGATGGCTGCATTGACTTCAGAAAACACAGTGGACCAACACCAGCAGATGGCATGGCACCCTAAACCATCACTGACTGGAAACTTCACAACAAAACCGGAAGAGAAATCACTCGAGTTATTAAATCAAACTAAACAAGGCAGTTTCACTCAAAATGCACAATTGTGCAGGGCTGCCCAGTTTTGTTTGCACACTTTTTTCCATTACTCCCAGTTTTCATTCATTTTCTGGATCACTTCACTGTTCCATCCGAAAACCTGAGGAATTTGCAAACAGAAATATTTTAAAAACTAGGCAGCCGTGAATCCAGCCGTAAAGCTGCTGTACATCATATTTTTGTTGCTTGAGGTTACATTTCCAAAACAAAAAGGAACCATTGGTGTTGAATACACCCCATGGGTCAGAAAACCGTTCGTTTCTTTCCAGAATCAACATTTTCTATGCGATAATATACAAAAAAATACCCCAAACAATATTTGTTCACTAAAAAAAGTGATTTTCCTAACAGATTGTTCAATCCCCATGTTGCAAAAATGAGTGCACCCCAATTAGTCTCAAGAGAAATGACAGCAGTTAATACGATAAGATTCTAATGAACAAGAGTCACCCAGAGGTGAGTCTCACGATTCATTTAAGACACGTCTGGCAGACAGGTGACTATAAAAGAGCATTCCTTAACAAAGAAAAGCCCTTCCCAGTTCACGCCATCAGCAATGGCTCCCCATGGAAGAAAAATGTCACAAAATCTGAGAAAGGAATAATTTCTTTAAACAAAAAGGTGAGGGCTACAAGAAAATCAGCAAATCTTTACATATCCGTCACAGTACTGTAGCTAAAGATGCAACTATTTAACAGAGACATGGATGTTAACATCTCAACAGGAGCATCTTCTGAGGATAAGGTTGAAGAAAACCTGCAAGTTCACCAAAGCAGTAGAAAGCCAAACTGGAGCGAGTGTTTCTTGAGTTAAACAGGTTATTTTGTGGTTTAGGTTTGATTCTAAACCTTAAAGTCATGATATGGCGTTACATAAGTGTTCAATAAAACCTGGAAATAGTTCTTTTGTTCACCGAGTTACTGACCAAATGAGTACTTTTGAAAGGGAGTGTACTCATTTATGCCGAGCACTGTAACCTGTTCCCTGCAGAAACTTAAGACTGCAAACAAACATATTTAATTTTAGCCATTATTTAAAAATTTGACTTATTGGTCAAGAACACCTGCACCACAGTTCCTATGTTTTTGAGCAAATTTCAGTTGTTTGGGACATTCAATGGAGGCCCCCAGGAAGGTAATTAGCTTGATGTGTAGTGGGTTTCCTTAGCTGATCACTGCGTCTACGAACCTCACCGTTGATATTTTCTTGGTGCTTCTTCAAAACATCTTGAAACCAGTCTCCTTTATTAAATATTTGTCATAGTAATACTTGCTAATGCCAACTACCTTGTGTCTTGTTGCTGTGCTCAATCATTCACAACCTCAACCTTGGTAGCAGAGTTTGACTATTCCTCAACTAATTTTAAGCCTCCTTCACAGCTGTTTCTGCTGTAAATCATGACTGGTTCCAACTTGAGCATTACCAGCGGTTTGGTGGATCATACACTGGACTATAATGCTACAAAAGAAACACCAAATATTAATTTGATTTAGAAATTTCCTTGTGTTCGCTCACTTTGCAAATGTACAAAAAAAACAAAAAAACTTTTGCACAGTACTGTATATTAAATCACTGCCAGAGGTTTCCTGTTCATTTTTAACCTTACATACATTTAAAAAGAAGCCCATCATTAATTTATTCTGCTCTAAACGAACACAGCCCCCAATGTTCAAAAAAAAAAAAACATCAGGGAAAAGGGAAAAACTGTTAAAAAGTCTATTTTTCCTGAATCCTTTAGATGATGCTCACTGTTCTGCTTCAGAAAGGTCAATAGAGCTTGTGGAAGCCATTCATTTGATGCAATTTTATTGAAATGACATCTACCCAGCAGTAGCAAACATTTTTTTCCAGCCAATAAGAACGCAGGAAGGGGGAGGATAGAAAGAAAACAACTTTTTGTGTTTTGGATATGAACAAATTCATTGTTCACAGGTTTATTTGCGAGAATTTACTCTCTTTAGTCGGTGTTGGTAGACAAAAGCATGTCTGCACACCATATTTTACAGTTAAGACAAAGTGCTGCTCTATCTGTGGGAGTTTGCTGGTTCGTTCGTTTGTTTTGGACAGATATATTGGAGGTGGAGGTGGCCCAGGTTACGCGTGCTGCTCCAGGAAGGCCTTGCAGCATCTCGCACACTGCTCATATACGGTCTCAAAGTCTTTATCGCTGCCCTGCAAAACAAAAACAAGCAGAAAATATAAATGAAGAGCAGATACAAGGCCAATAGTTTAGAATAAAAAAAAAAAAAACACATCTTTAATTGTGACTGATGGAACAAACTAAATAACTCCCCAAAATGTACATTAAATTAAAACGGTAGGGGGTTATCTTGTCCAATATGTTGCATAACAATTTTTTGAGGTCTTCCTCTCCCATTAATAAACTGATATGGAGTTATGAGACTAAAGAACCATTTGCTTATCTCCTGACCACTAGGAGGTACCGTGCGGAAACTCAGGAAACCATTATTATGCCAGATCAACACACAAATCAAATAACACCATGAATCTACATCATTACCGACAATCTACATAAAAAAATGTATATAATGAATACTCCACTCTTTATCGCCCACACATTTTTAAATGGGTTTTGTTTCACAATCCTCTCCAGGCTACAGTAATCCCCACTGCTTAGTTTTCCTTAGCTTCATATGTCTATTAAAGTGCTTGTACACTGCGCTCTATGAACAGCGGTCTCTTTGTTTTGAAGAAAGAGTAGATATAGTTTATCTTTAAATGGTGGGCAAGTCGGAAACATCGCCAAAACAGAAAAATACAAGAATTCTGATGTATTTCAGAGGTACTTAAAGAAGTATTTTGACACTTTTGCCAGTTTCCTGCTGCGAGCATACTTACATAGTATGGGTCTTGGATAATAAGCTGTTTTTCAGGATCATAGGAGCCGAGGAGCTCGATCTTGGCTTTGCTGTTTTTCATGCTGCTTGCTTTCTTGTTCAGGTCTCTATTTGGAAGAGAAAACACACTTCAGATCCTGTGCAGCCAGTCGACTCTTGCATAATCATATCAATGATGTCTTTTCTTCCACGTTTTCTTCCAGGACACTGGTTAACACAACAATATTGAAACGACAAGGACAAATGCTCACGTCATCGAAGTTTCCATGGACGATTCAGATTATAACATTATTTATAAACATATCTAGTTTAATAAAAGATGTTAAACCACATGTGCCATACCCAGGGTACATACAGCAATCCTTTTTTTTTAATACCTTTTTTTTTTACTATATTTAGATTTTTTTTAAAACCATCTCAACATTGAGTCTTCTTTTAATATACAATGCAATACACATACAGGTAAAAAAAATTGCGTGTTGTGATAAAGTTCATTATTTTCTGTAATGTAATGATAAACATTTCATATATTTCAGATTCCTTTACAAACAACTGAAGTAGTTCAAGCCTTTTATTGTTTTAAAATTGAAATATTAAAACCGGTGCTGTGCGTATGTATGTATGTATACTAGGGGTGAAACGGTTCACGGGGGTGTAATGAACGTGTCGGTGCGGCCTGTTCGGTTCGGTACACTTGCGTACCGTCTCGGTATATTTTTTTTATTAAATAATATATATTTATTATTAGCGCGATATTAAGCGCAGCGGAACAACGTTCTTAGGCGAGTTGCCGCACGGACGCTATTGAGTGAAGCACAGTAGAGCTGCACGGGAGCTGTGAGAAATGGCAACAGCGAAAGAGAAGCCAGAGCTTGAAGACCCTCCCACCTCACTACGGTCTCCTGTTTGAGAACACTTTGGCTTCTCTGTTAAAAATACATAACGGGGATAGACGAGTGGATACATTTAAAGTTGTATGCCGACATTGTTCCACGGAGATCGGGCAGGCAACACATCTAACATTTTCTACTGCTGGAGATATTGTCACTGCAACCAGATCTGTGCTCTCTTCAGAAAATGTGGATAGGTTCATCTTTTTAGCCAAAAACTTAAAACCTGAATAGTTAGTCTTGTTGATAAATAAGCTGAAGCTGTTGCTAGTGTTAAAAGTTTTCAGGTCCTAACTAGTTGCAGTATTTAGTTTTTTATTTTAAAAATGTGTATTTCTTTATAAAGAGTGCAATTTTTTTTAAATATCACCCAAATGTGTCACTTTTATTTATTTTATGCAAGAATTCTATTGTGTATTGGCAGCTTTTCAAAATAAAGATTTTGTAAGTTCTTATTGTTTTGTACTGAACCGAATGAACCGAACCGAACTCTCCAAGACACTGTACCGAACCGAATACGATTTTAGCGTACCGTTACACCCCTAATATATACACTGCACGAACCAAAACAGAACGTGAATTTCGATGCCACTTAAATGCCTGAACTGTAATACTTGCCAATTGAAATATTTGTTCTCTGGGACTATGACACAGCTGTAATAAGCATCAGGTTCATCAACACACATGATCACTAGTAAAATTTAAATGCTGCATTCATGGGGTGTCAGAAATTATCGGAAAATTAAATCATTTCCTTAATCAGAAAAATCTTGTGAACTTCGGAAAGCTTTGAAAACACAAATACAAAACATTGTTGCAGTAACGTTACTGTGCATTTTATTTTTGTAGATTAAAAACAGTTTATTAGATTAAAAAATTAAAAGTGTGTGAAGTGCGTGCATGCTGCAACTGGCGTTACACTTGCTCTGACGGAAGAGCAAGTCAGCTTACATTAACCTTTAACATAAATCCATTAGCTTAGCTCGCTAAATTAAACAACTTGCATTAAAATGCCTGAAACTTAACAGTCGAAAGTGTGACTATACTTCACAAGGAAGGATTCTGACACTGCAAGTGAGGCAAATGTCTCACAGCAGTTGCGTCAAACACGTCAAATTTAACGAAACATTTGAGGGCACACGGAATAAACTTAAAAGCAGAGGGATGCACCGTTTTCAACAGCTTGCGGACAACAGCTGGCACTGTGGGTGTGGATGACTCCAGCCCCAGTCATACCCTTCTTCTTCTTCTACTTTCGGCTGTTCCCAGAGTAGGGGTCGCCACAGCGAATCATCGTTTTCCACCTAACTCTGTCCTCAGTATCCTCTACTCTTGCACCAACTACCTTCATGTCCTCTTTCAGCACATCCATATATCTCGTCTTTGGTCTTCCTCTTGACCTCTTGCCTGGCAAGAGGTCAAGAGGAACCTGTTCTACCCCTGTTCTAAGCCAATTTACTGCAGTAACTCTTCTCTAATATACAGTGGTAGCCCGAGTTATGAATGCTTCGAGTTGCGAAATGTTCGAGATATGAAAAGTCGCGTGAGAATTTTTCTGCTTCGACATATGAAGAAAACTACAAGCTGTTCTGCTGTATTTTCCTCTTGTTTGTATGACATCGCGCTGCGCTTACGGTTTTTTGCGCTCCAATCTCCCAGTGCAAAAAGGGTCTGATGCGGTTCAAACAACTTCAACAACACAGCGAAACATTATGTATAGATTACTAATAATGTGCTATAACAAATGTTAGAGTCAAGGTGTTGTAAAAGAAATGACGTTTATAACGTAGAAAGTGCTGTTCTGTAGCGCAAGTTAGAGAAACCCAGTGACTCGTTCTCAGAAGTGCTCTCTCCATCTGTCTACGCTTGTGATTGAAACCGTGTTGGTGTTCGTAATTCTTGAAATATCTTGAGAAAGTTAACTTTCATACGTAGTGCCATAATGTTTTCTGCCATCAGTTCCACCTCCTCTGACACACCGCATCACTCAAGGTAAGGTGTCACATTTGTGTACATATTACATATTTTGCTTGTGTTTTATTCTGTTTTATTATCATTTATTACATTGACAATGTGTAGATTTAAGGATTGAAGAAATGTTACTTGATTTTTTCTCTGGTTTTCCATTTTTTTTAACATATTAAACTGTTGTTTCTGAGAGCCGTTGCACTGATTAGGCGTCTTACATATAAAACTTGCGCCGAGATACGAAAGCCACCCCTGGAACGGATTAGTTTCGTATCTCGGGGTACCACTGTATTAGGAAACGGAACCAACACCAAGTCATGCAAGAAAAAAAACGTGATGTCAATTGTTTGGTCATACAGCCAAGCTCTACCACACATTGTTGTGATTTGAAGCTTCCATGCACACTTCCCAGGTGGCATCCATAAACTGCTGCAAACTTCATTTGAAATCCTCAACAAGTTTACATAACAATCGATTTGGCGCAGATCCGATTTATTTCCAAAATTAAATATTTCCAAATTTATTCCTGTGCACACGATCATAGATCAGATACGGTCACATATGAGCAAAGAAATCAGAATTGGGTCACATTTGAGCGGCGGTGTACCAAGACGTCTGGCTGATGAGAAAAACCTGTGTAATTAGCAACTCTGTTCAGGGATCATTCTTTCCAAGTTTAATCTTTTGACCCCGAGGATTACCGGCTTTAACATTAAATCTCACTGATGATACCATAACATTTTTACATAGTAAAAAAAAAAAAAAAAAAAAAAAACATTGACCACACGTCTAGATTGATCCTCAGAAAAGCCCAAAACTAACGAACTCCTGTGATAAAAGAATCTGCTTCAGCATGCCGTGCAAAAGAAGAGAAAAACAGTCATCGACCAAAGAATCTAAAGAACTCGGTAATCTTCTTAAAAATCACGAATTTAGAAGAAACATGTGACTCTGACAATATCCCCCAGCATCCCACCCCTCTGAGGAGAAAGGTATGGGGGAAGGGGAAGACCCATTCAAGCTCATTTTCATACAAGGATACGAAGTATTGTACTTGACATCGCTGACAGGTGAATCATAAGTCCCTTCACAATCATTTTCTATTGAGGCTCCTGTCAGAGGGGAGGGTTAGGGGTTCTGTAACAAACTGTCAGTTGAAGCTTAAGTGAACTTAGCCCATCGTTTCTCCAGCGGGGTTCATCAAGCCTGTGCATGTTACTGCCTTTCAGAGATGAATGGGATGAGAGCTTTCTTTGAAACTCTCACATGTCTGCTCCACGTCTGACTAAGACGAGATCCAAAACTATGCATGTACAGGGGATGCCCTGAAAGCGCTCCTCAAACTTTTTTATAAAGTTAAGCCTGATTTGCTCTATTGCACAATTTGTAATGATTACAGAGGTTCTTTAAAGCACACATTCGAAAGTACAGTATTTCCCCTACTATTCAATTGGAGGGGCACCCATCCCTGTAAGACTGGCATGAACCCCTGATGAAAAGATCAGAATATAACTATATTTCCTCTAAAAATAGGGCATGCAAAGATTGACATGCTTCGTAATAAGATTTGACAAGCTGTATACCGCAATTTCTGTTCTAACTTTGAAATAAAGTTAACTTTGAATTACTTCCTGTTTTGTCTTTAACAGATAAAAACACACAAAATCGACAGCCCCCATGGTTTGATGCCAAGGGTTGTCCTTGAACACCTCTTTTCAGTGTTTTGAGGATCATAAAAACCAAACGATGTTCAACTTTGACGGCGAGGCAATTTTTGATCTGTTCCTGTACAGGGTCCAGATACAAACCGTAGTGCACCTATTGAGCACCCACCCTCACCCCCACCTAACAGTCCATCCCCATTATGAAGCTCACACAAAACCTCAAGTTTACAGCTAAAATTGCAGTAAACCTTAGAGTACTCCGCTATCCCCAACTTAAAATGAAATGAAATGAAAGGCATCCGACACCAATGTGTGAAGTTCCTGAACTAATCGCCGGGTTACATTAGAGTGGATTACATGTTTAGCATAATCAAAATAAACTAAAACTTCAGAGAGATGAAACTTGTAAGTTTCCGCACATACCTCAAATTGCTTTCGTCCATGCAAAGGATGTGATCAAATGTCATGAAGTCGTCTTTAGTTACCTTAAAAAAAGGAATAGACAGCATGAGTAATATATTGTCCTGGGGTGACCCTATAACCATGGCTTTTCGGCGACCCCTCCCCCCTCTTATTCTTCCCTCCAAAACTTTGAGCTGAGCACCAAAGATGGGTCATTATCCTCTAAAACAATCACTCCTCTCATTCAAGATTCAAAGTAAAGATCTGAATCAATGGCACCTCTGCAGCTGAATGAAAACGTTGGTGAGAACCGAACATCTAGAACCCTACTGCAGAGGGTCAGCCATCATTTAATGTTTCTGAATAGCAAATCCATCAACCAAACCTGGAGTTGTGAAGTGAGGGATGAACATACAAGTGTCTGCTTTGTAATTGGACATAGACGTCTTCGGCGTAAGCTTAGCTCTGTGCAACCTGACCCCTAAAGGCCAACCTAAAGCCTGCCCACATGACTGGACTTTCTGAGGGACGCCTGGGATCCGAGAGTGGAAAGCTTGAAGGTTTTGAGTTTCTCTCAATTTGACATAAGCCAAACTGTTTTTGACATGGTGATGCCGAAGCCAAACTTTAACAGGTGTCTATGGAGCTGCTGATCTACAGAGAGCTCTTGAAGGACTGAATCGGATTGTTGAAATGCAAAACTATTAGATTAAAACATGTCCGTAAGATATAGCTTGGAGACAATTGATAAATATTGCGCGCCAACTTTCTTATAACTTTATAATGTTTCCACAATCACTTTATCAAAACTGCCTTTTGATATAAAAAAGTTAGAAAGACATAAGTTCTTATGTCTTATCTTTTTGATAATAAATGTTTAAATGAACACAGCTATTTGCTTAAAGTTATTATTTATTTAAGCTTTTTTTTTTAATCTTTGGATTTTATTGCAAGCAAGCCGAGTTTTGATTCGAGAGGTTAAGTTGATTAAAACACAGTGAGCTCCCCATCGGCCGCTAGCCGCTCTTTCATCTTTAAAAACAAACAAAAACGTTCATTTATCAAACAAAAAGAGCTCCAAACATTTTTTCAGAATTAATAAAGAAAGAAAAACAAAATATAACTTAGCCACTAAAACCACGCTGAGCAATTTCTATTGCTATGAGATGTGCACGAGGATTTAAAAAAAAAAAAGACAACGGGCTCGGGCGAGAATTCTGATAAGCTTGTCGGGCCTGGGCCGGGGGCTAGGGCCTAATTTCGAAGCTTGTGCGCACATGCACAAACAGATGTTACTTAAAATGTTTTTCCTCGCAAGATTTTACTCACAAAAGCAGTTTGTGTGCGTGCAAAATGTCTTTTTGAACTCTCAAAATAGGAATTTTTGCGCTCATGACCAAGCCTAAATTAAATGTACTCAAGCAACAACTGTTTAAAAAAAAGCAAATTAAAAATTTGATAGCCAGAAAACAAGTCATGCCCACCAGATGGTACTAAGACCAAGACTTAAAAAGTACCTTATCAATCGTATTTGCTGTATTTCCTCTAGCCACCTGGAGGCGCTATATCAAATGTGGACTGGTAACATACTTTGTGAGAATCTAACTTTTTGTGACAGTTATATAAACTGTTTTTAGTTTAATGGCGTTAAAAAGCTTCGCAATTTAACATTCCACATGCCTTACAATAAAACTGATGGAGTTGGAGGTGAACAGATAAAATCACTACAAGGAGTTTGTTAAAATATGACACGAGAAAAGAGGTTTTCGCGAAATAGCCGACTTCCTGTCAGTTTTGGAAACGCTCCATATTACTTAGATTTAAGTCTTGGTATCCTACAAATATGTGGCGAATTTCTTTTGCCAAAAACAAACATAACATGAAAGGAAATACGTTAGGTGGCGCTATAGAGCGATTTTGACACGCCTACTTTTCGGTGCTTGAGCCATAATAACGCAAAGTTTTAAAAGTTTAAATCCACACTGGATTTACTTTATGGTCAGACATTAAAAGATTTATAAGGATGAAAGCTGACTGTCATGATTTAAAGTACGACAGACAACACGCAGTATAACAGAAGTACCTGTCGTGCCCTGTGATCTGTCTCTATGCCATGCTTCCTGAGGCAGGCCAGACCACGGGCATCAGGAAGGCTGCCAGTATTCCAATCTGAGGTGGCACCAGAGTCTATAACCCACTGCAACACACACAGAAAACACTAATGTAGAGTGCTAACCAGGCCCCCGCCGTACCTGCCGCGCCACATGCCTCATGGAAACGCCATGTCTCTTCATGCAGGCCTGGCCGCGGTGATCCGGGGGGTTGCCGATCTCATAGGTGGACGTGGCGGCACTGTCTATTCTCCACTGAAGAAACAAACACATAAAACATGATGATGGTATATTACTTACAGTTATGCAAAAACACAAGTGTCTAACGCTCAGAAGTTCAAACAAACTGCATTCAGTGCAGAATAACATTTCTTGATATTCTGGCTCAAGTTTTGGTCCAGCCTCCTACATTACCTCCAGATGCTGAACAGGAAGTGACTAAAATTGCAATCCATCGCCTGATTCTGATGTTAGAGGAGCAGATTGTGTGGGGTGTGGGAGATTGCATTGCATTAATAACTACAGTTTGGCTAATAGCTACGGTTTGCACACAAACTTTGATGTTAACTTTAAAAATTGCAGCTTAAAGCCAATGTCTCCATAATTAGCATAAACCATCCCCCATTTCTCAATACTTTTCCTAAGCTGAGATAACCCAAGATATTTTTGTAGTAAACATCCTGGTTGATATGAAGGGGTCAGTGACATAATATAATGTCCAAATACTTTTGAACAGTGATTGGTATGTTCTTGCACAGATTGGTAGCCTCCATAAGTCTAGTGAGTTTGAAGTTTCTATGCGAGTTTGAGTTACAGTTTAGTGACGGTTTTTCTTTAGTGGTAACAGTCTGGAAAGATAAAAAGCAACCCGAGTCAGACCAGTTTGGATGACTTGGCAAAGTTTAGAGGCTGTAGCTCGGACGGTCTAGGACATGGGTGTCAAACGTACGTCCCACGGGCTGCATCTGGCGACTTCACTGAGAATAGCCTCACGTAGCATTTTTAATAATATTATTATAATAATATTAATATTTAATAATATATATCAGTTTTGTTGTTAAACTGGATGCTCAGAGACGTGCAGAGTTTCAATATGAAGTGAAAGGTTTGTTCCTGACTTCTAAAGCACATTTTAAATTGAGGGGAAAAAAATGGTAAAATTTGACTGTTTTTGTTTTTTTCGCATATTTCTTCTTAACCTCAACATATTTTCAGAAAATCCTATACTTTTACTTTATAAGGCATTTCTCAGCTTTTACAAGGTCTAAACTGCAAATCTTGGTATCAAAATGAAGATAGGTTCTTGGGGGAGTGGTGTGGATGAGTTAATTTGACAGTCAAGAACACTGGGTAAGAGTAATTGATGTTGGAATGGCCAAAAAATGAACTCCGCCTAAAAAAAACCTACATGATGTTTCCTCTAAAATCTCCTTATTTTACTTGTAACTAGGCAAATAAACACAATCAATTGTAACCACTACATGTGAAGGACATCTGTAGCAAGTTTGGTGTCCATACTACAAGAAACTAATATTCTGTACAGGTTTTGATTGAACAAAGTTCAGGCGTAATCCATGTTGGCACAGTTTGGCACAATAACTGAAATATGGAAAAAATGTTGTCCAAAGCTTACGCTACGTTCATGGTCTTCTTTTCTTGCTTACAGGACATGATTTCAGCAAAAAAACTCCTAAAGAAACGCTGCAAAAGGGGGGTGGAAGCCCATTTACGCTGTCTACGCGCACGTCCCATGCACAGGCACTTTCGACGTTCGAGCTTCTGCGTGTCCCTACCCCCTGACCATCTGTCCAATCCGGGAGCTCTATATATCGCTAAAAAGCTTTGAATCTGAAGAAGCCAATGATATCAACCATTTTGAGACTAACAGGATCGCCGACGAATCACACGACGCGCAGCGTGGAGAGACTACCTCTTACGCACGGGGAGTGTTTCCATATTTGGTGATGTTATGCGAGCACAGAGCTACAGAAAAGAGCCAAAATGGAGTTTCCGCGAAGCTATCGACCGGACATAACAACAAACGGACTTTTATCGCTATGGAAATAACTTTTTGTTGAAAAAACGGCAAAAGGTAAGACAAGATTTACATGCTTGCTTGGTTTTTGCTGACGTTTTTTCAGGGAACTTTCGCTCCCTGCTCTAAAAGACTTCATGCAATGTAAATGAGTTACATATCGCTGGATTCAGCTGGTTGTTAGCTTCATTTTGATGCCATGGTTTTGGTGTTTGCGTTTATATTGTGGATACATATCGCACATAAACAAAAAATTGGTCATGAATTATACTCCGGATGTTGTTGTTTATTTGCATGGCGTTCGAGCTGTGGTTAATGGATATGAAATTGAATTAGATACGTTTTTTAGAGGAGTTTCCGCTGAGCACAACAGTATTTAATATGTGTGGGTTATTCTCAAGGTTAGTGAGCTATGAGTGAAAATGTAACGCACAAGGGGGCAAGTCCCTGGTACCGGGGACTCTCGGGCTTAAGAGGTTAAGAATGTTTAACTTTCAGAATCTGGTTCTTTGCTCAAAAAACAAAACAATTAAGAAAACTACTCATAGAAATAATAAGATCTATTAATGAGTTAAGGTAATCAATGATTACTCTATATGATTTGTCTGGTCCGGCCTCCAGAAGCTCAAATGAGTTTGACAGCTCTGGTCAAGGAGATACATTTAGAATTTTTGGCAAAAGTGTGCAAAATGGGTTCACGGGGGCCTCAAGTCTCATGCATTGAGCATGTGATGCATGCATTTTACTGTTCTCACACGCCATACATTTAATTTCTCACACACGCCCACTAAAATCATACCGCAAAATGAACAAGCTGTGACAGTTGATCACAATAATTCAAAAACTTAAAACTCTCAATGGAAAGCGTTCTCGTCTCATTGGAAGACACTTGTGATCCAGCGATTCAGGATGGCGAGACTTTAGCCCCAAATAGCTACAGTCGGAAAACAATTGTCTCTCCTGAACAATTGAGCACTCTCAACTTTAAGCTCAACTCCACTTAAATTCTGTATTTGTTAGTTTTGCACAGAGTGTCTCAATTGTTTATTATTTCATTTTATACTTTCTTTAGTTGTTTTAGTCTACATATTTTTTCAAATGTTAACCTACCTATGAATCATACAGTAATTTAAGCTGTTTTGTACAAATTATTTAGATATTTCTTAGAACCCTTCACAAAAAAACCTCTTCTATGTTCACGTCTTATAATGATTAATCTGACCTGGTAACAAACTGCTTATCTTTACTCCCAAACTGCAAGTGTCTTTGGGTAAGAGTCTCGTAATAACATAAATGTAAACAATTCATGAAATTAAAATCAGATGGGGAAGTGGCATTTCACAAAAAAGTGTGACCACAATTGAGATCCCTAGGTTAGTGTAGTTGTACAAGCTACAGCAGCATTTAAAACAAATAAATATGTGTTTTCAATTTTAGTTTATAAGTAGCTAAAAAAATTAACAAGTGCGGCTACTCCTGCTATCAGACAAACAGGTTTAATGCACAAAACAAATAGGTTTTAATTGAAATAGCTTATTTTGATGGCTTTTTACTTGTAAGTTTATGGTATTTTAAGGCAATTTTATCTTGTCCCATCCTTGGCATAATTACCCAACAGTGCGGCACTTCCAAGGCCGTCTGCACCCAACATGATCCACATCCCCTTACCTTATCCACCACCCCAGTGTCGGTGGCCATCTTCCTGAACACCGCTTCTGCGATTGGGGATCTGCAGATATTCCCTAGGTAAGAAAGTAAATAATTGTACAATTTTAGTAGGAAATTCAACAGCAAACACATGTAAAAACAACAAACTCTTCACATTCATTCAACCTTTTAAAGTGACTTAAAATGCTTACTATACTGAAGAGGATTCTATCTAAAAGCCACAGCATTAAAAGAACAGGGTTGCTAACCACTGTTTAAAGTATTGAGTAATAGGAAAGTAGCGTAAATTTTGAAATTGCAAATGAAATGGGGTCATATTATGTTATTTTTAAAACAGTTATAATTAGGGGTGTAACGGTTCACGGTATGTATTGAACCGTTTCGGTGCGGCCTGTTCGGTTCGGTACACTTGCGTACCGTTTTGGTATTCTGTATTTGTATTAAATAAAATAAATGTATTATTAGCGCGGTATTAAGCGCAGCGGAACAATGTTCCTAGGCAAGTTTCTGCACGGACACTATTGAGTGACGTGCAGCTCTACTGTGCGTCACTCAATAGCGTCCGTGCGGAAACTCGCCTAGGAAGGAACATTGTTCCTAGTAGCAGAGCAGGAGTTAGAAAATGGCATCATGGCAACAGCGAAAGAGAAGCCAGAGCTTGAAGACCCTCCCACCTCACTACGGTCTCCTGTTTAGGAACACTTTGGCTTCTCTGTTAAAATACATAACGGGGATAGACGAGTGGATACATTTAAAGTTGTATGCCAACATTGTTCCACGGAGATAGTTTCCGCACGGACGCTATTGAGTGACGAGCACGAGCGCGAGTAGGAAAATGGAATCATATCAAAAGCGAAAAGAGAAGCCAGAGCTTGAAGACCCTCCCACCTCACTACACTCTCCTGTTTGAGAACACTTTGGCTTCTCTGTTAAAATACATAACGGGGATAGACAAGTGGATAAATTTAAAGTTGTATGCCGACATTGTTCCACGGAGATCGGGCAGGCAACACATCTAACATTTTCTACTGCTGGAGATATTGTCACTGCAACCAGATCTGTGCTCTCTTCAGAAAATGTGGATAGGTTAATCTTTTTAGCAAAAAACTTAAAACTTGAATAGTTAGTTTTGTTGATATATAAGCTGAAGCTGTTGCTAGTGTTAAGTTTTCAGGTCCTAACTAGTTGCAGTATTTAATTTTTTATTTAAAAAAATGTGTTTTTCTTTATAAAGAAAATTTATTTAAAATATCACCCAAATGTGTCACTTTTATTTATTTTATGCAAGAATTCTATTGTGTATTGGCAGCTTTTCAAAATAAAGATTAAGTTCTTATTGTTTTGTACTAGGGGTGGGCGATATCTCGATATTTAAAATATATCGAGATATTTTTTAAACTCGATATGAATTCTGGCATATCGTACATATCGATATAATGTCTATATTTAATTTTCGCCAATTTGCTAGTGTGCCTTCTCTGTGCTGTGCTCGTCGGCGTCTCCTTGCTTTTGTTCCCCCTCCCCTTGCCTGTCGTCTCATTCAACATGGCGGCGCCCGCAACCAGCCCGGAGGTTACAGAACTTGTTGCAAAAAAAGAATTGCTGGCTCCATTATATGGAAATACTTTGGTTTTACAGATGTCTACTGCCGTGAATGCCGTGAAAGTTGCTGCCAACCAAAGCGCAACTAATCTCCACAATTCTATAACGCGGAGTGTAGAATATGAAAGACAGAGCGCAAGGTGGTGTACCATCACAGAGTCCGTGGCATTTCACATAGCGGTGGACATGGCACCCATATCCGTCGTTGAACAACGTGGCTTTAAACGTATGCCAAAAACACTTGATCCCAGTCAGATACAGTTTACCCAGTCGGCATTACTTTTCGAGACAGGAACTCCCGCGACTGTACAATACAGAGAGAGCGCGGCTTGCTGCTGGATTGGAAAAGGTTACTTACAACAGAGGTCCTGCAAAGATGAGCTTGAGTTGTTTTATTTTTGAATGAAAAGAAGGCAATGTGTATTATTTTACAGTTAAATTATTATTTATGTTATCAGATTTTGTTTATATCCTAAATGTTACAGGAGCACTTTGTTCCTATGCACTGCCTGTTTTTTAGTTGTTTTATTTTTGAATGAAAAGGCAATATGTATTTCTTTATTGTTTTATAATATGTATACAAGGATTTCTGAAAGAAAATTTGCAGAAGCACCTCTGAGCTTCAATAAAAACGACTTTGACATTTGTATTATTTTTTTTTGCAGTAGGGTTTTTTGGGGTGCTGGGGGGGGGGGGGGGGTTATAAATCCTGTAAAGATATCGAGATATATATCGTATATCGAGATATAGCAAAATATATCGAGATATATTTTTTGCTTCATATCGCCCAGCCCTATTTCGTACCGAACCGAATGACCCGAACCGAACTTGTTCGGGCTGGAAACGTGTATATATAACATAAATAAAGTCGAAGAGTTCTGTGTAAGTCTCATCACTTCTTAAGCGAACGAATCCACCGTAAATGTAAGGGTGAACCTGGAATTTCTGCCAGTTGTGAGCTCATGGCACTGCTCAACCGCTTCCGTTTTTGAGAGGTAAATAGATTGATGCGTCTATGATCCTCAATGTTGCCCGATTCTTTGTGTTGCTTCAACAGCACAAGTTCGAACCATGGCTTTGAAATCTTTTTCTGGCAGAGACCTTATTGATACAACATAACTACCTTGTGTCAAGAACCTGTGCGTCATTAACTTATTTGTCTCAACCTCATCTTGTTATGAGAGTTTGGCTGTTCCTCATCTAGTTCTAAACCTCCTGCACAGTTGTTTCCGTTTCAGGTCACAACTCCATTTAAATCATTAGCAGCTGTTTGGATATGATTTGTTGATCATACAGCTAATTTCAGTAACTTAATGCAAGTGTAGCTATAAGAATTGGCGCTGCTTTGAAGGCAGAGGGTAGTGACAACAAATAAAGATTTTTTATTGTTAATTACTGAGCTACAAAATGGAAAGTCACTGAACAGAGGTGACTGGAAAATAGCATTGCTTGTGTTGAATTTGGTTTTACCAGTGGCAACTTAAAGCGTTGACTTTTAGATATTAAAAATATCGCTAGTTTTATAGGTATCGAGTTTTGTGCCGACGATGACGGCTCTCATTTTCTCAGGTTTATGTCACTGTATGAAATCAATGCTCACTTCATCAGCTTGCCGTATAAACATCATAATTTTAACAAAGCAGGCCTGGTGACATTTAGCAACATTTCTTACCCAAACACACGAATAACACCGACCGTCCTGTGGGAGCCGCCATCACTATTCAAGGACCCCGCGCCAGTGCGCCACTGCGAAAGGGTGTCTTGGATATCGCCTGTATTAAATTAATCAAAAATAACATTATTGCAAGTTATTTTTGTACTACGTAAAATATGTACACACGTGTAGATTAATCCCATTTGCTAAAGTGTGTTTTTCCACGCACAATACAGGTGTAAAAATGATGTAGAATGCTTCCAGGAAAAAATGAGTGTTTCTTTTTGTATATTTACTAAATGCACAATGAGCGAACTAAAAAAATCTAAATCAAATCGATACTTGTAATTAACTTCAGCCTTGAAAGCAGTTCATATTTATAACTTTTATAACTACACCTTTTATAACTACACCTGCACAAATCAGGGTTTTTGAAGGGATCCAAGAGATGTTTAAATTTTTTTTTTAGTATTTTATTAACAGCCCATTCTTACTGATCTCTTAAGGATCTGTTGATGCACCAAATTAAAGCAACAAACCTGGAATTTTTGACAATTTTCTTAGAAGATCATGCAAAGAAAACTATTTAAAAAAACATTAGGGTCTTATAACTGCCTAATAACGGTTTAATTGAATGAAGAGGAGCACGTTCTGTAAAACCCTCACGATTAGTGTTAAAGGTGTTAGTTAAAGGTCTGATCCTAAATTACAACTAGGCGACCGGTTCAAGAGCTCTACTGCCATCTAGCGTTTTTATGGTAATTCCTTTTACTTTTAGATCAAAATCTAAATGTTTTTTTTATATATTATTATTATTATTATTTATATTATTTATTAGGAAAGTCACTGGGTCACTGGTTTTATAAACTGTAGAATGTGTTCACTTCATAACTCTATACTTTGGAATAATATGGTCATTAATACACTGTACGCTCAAACAGGTTGATTGGACTTAAAAAGAACAGAGAAACTCATTCAACTTATCATTTCAACTTATTTTGACTTGTTGAAAATAAATACAATCCTTTTCAAATGTACCTAAGACGTCAAGTGCCTTTAAATTAAGATTTTTGTTGACACAATAAATGTTTTTAATGTAAAAATCTCTTTTTAAAGCGAATAAGTTTCTGTTCTGTTTGAGTTCAATCAATCTGTAAGGTTCGAATCTTCAATTAACATCTGTATTAAAACGGGCAAAGTCAGTTTACAATGCACAATAAGCCACAAGGCAAGAATTTATTTATATCCAGAAAAAATTGACTATCCATAAAAAGGCACAACATACTGTAACTGTGAAGAACTATCAGTGTTTTAATATAAAACACAAACTAAATACAGGCACATTAATATAATAATCAATGTCCATGTGTGAATGGGTCAGTAAGAGTTTTCTATATCGACATTTGGAATTTAAATATTATTCACTTTAAAATATTTGGGTTTTTTTCATTCATGCAAAATCAATTACAGAAAATACTACATTAACACTAAAAATGTACTTTTCTTTTGATCTCATTGAAATAAGTAGAACATATTTTTTGCGCAGTTTTCTTTGGATTACATTAAAAGAAATATAGATTTTTTTTATTTACATTTTTTTTTATATATTTTTATTTGCTAGAATTAAATCTTTTTTTTCCGGTGCACAAGGTTAAACTTAAAAAAAAAATAATAAAACCTTTGCTTTTAGTGTTAAATTTAAGTGCTGGTCATATAATTATATAATTTTAAAAAATTCAATAATTTCATTGAAAAAGTTTAACCTTTTCAACACTGATATATTTCAAATGTTTATTAAGTCTTGTCCCTTGTCTTGCATATGTCTGGGGATGGTGTTTCGTCCAGCACTGACCCCAACACTTTGTGAGCCTCCCCCTCTTTTTTAATGGGTTTTGTTTCACAATCCTCTCCAGGCTGCGGTTACCCCTATGGCTTGTAACACGTTTTCAATTCATTTCTCTATTGGTGTGCTGTGAACAGAAGCCTCTTTGGCAGTGACCTTTTGTGTCTTGCTCTTCTTGCGCATGGTGACAGTGATCATCATTTGGTTGTGAATCAATTAAAGGCCTTTGTATGAGTTAGGGACTCTATGTCACAATATTGAAATGTTCAGAGATACTGATTTTGTGGATTTACATTAATTGTCAGTTATAATCATCAAAATGAAAAGAAACAAACTCCAGCTGCAGCTCACTCTTTGTGAACCTCCCACACATTTTGAATGGGTTTTGTTTCACAATCCTCTCCAGGTTGCTATGGTTACCCCTATGGCTTGTACACTATTTTCTACCACATTTTCTTTCCCTTCACCTGTATGTTGGTGTGCTGTGAATAATATCCTCTTTTACAGAGACATTATGTGACCTTGTGCAAGGTGTCGATGGTTGTCTTTTGGGCAACTATCAAGTGAGCAGTCTTCCCCAATGTTGTGAATCCTACAGTACTAGGGTACACCATGAACAGGTCGCCTGTCCATCACGGGGCAACACAAACATTTACACAAGGGGAATTCAATGACCTTGGGGTTGTGGGGGAAACTGGAGTACCCGGAGGAAACCCACCCAACCACAGATGAACATGCAAACTCCTTCCATGGAGGTCTTGAACCGACAACTTTCTAACTAAAAGGCCACAGTGCTAGCCACTGCCCATCTTATTCTGAAAATAAAATTAGACTCCAGCTGCAGTCAAGTCTTTGTGAATCTCCACATTTTTGAACGGGTTTTGTTTCACAATCCTCTCCAGGCTGCAGTTACCCCTATTTTTCTATCACATTTTCATTCTCTTTACCTCTCTATTGGTGCAGTGTGAACAACACCCTTTTTTCTGACATTTTGTTTTTTGCTCTAGTTCTAGGTGCAAGGTTTCAGAGCTTCGGAGCAACTCTCTTCCCCATGAACTAGACTGAGAGAGCATTTAAAGGCTTTTGCACGTGATTTTGTGATTTCCGTTAGTTTTCAGTTATTCTTATCAAATATAAAAGAAACACTTGAACTTTTATTAAAAATAGATTTGATGACCAGCATTTGCATATTTGGCTGGTATCTTATTTTCTAAATATAATAAATTAGACCCCACTCTTTGGGGACCTCCAGCACAATTTTGAATAGGTTTTGTTTCACAATCCTCTCCAGGCTGCAGTTACCCCTATGGCTTTATTTCTATCACATTTATTCACCCCCCCACACACACACACTATTGTGAGCAGAAGCTTCTTTTGCAGTGACCTTTTGTGACGTGTTTGTGCCTATTTGTGAGAGGTATCAGTGATCGTCTTTTGAGACACTGTCGATCCCAATGTTGAGAATCCTGCAGTGTTTGCAAGTGCTTTAGGGATTTTCTTTTGTTGCCAGTTATATTTATCAAATTTAAAGGAAACAAACACCATTTTCCAGGATATTTGATGTATATAAACAGTAGTTATTTCTTATTTTCTAAATTAAGTTTGAAAAGTGTAATTCAATATCAAAAAATTCGTAATTTCCCAGACATCTTTTTCCAGAGCTCCCATTGCCTTCACCTGTAAGAGTGGGTGGAGTGTTGAGTTCTGAACAGGTAAAGGTGTGCGTCACGGCCGTGCCTTCTCATCTTCCTTCTGCCGGACCCCTTGAGATTTTGCAACACTGCCTGTGTGGATTTAACACGCGGTACTTGCCTCTCTGTTGAAAACTAGAGGAAACCATGTTAAAGAAAACGCAAGGGACAACCGACGTTGCCGCGTCGCGCATTCTTGGGAAAGGTCCCGAGTTCTTGAGGAAACAGATTGAGAGAGAAAACGAGGCGAATAAAGGACGCGTCAGCGCCGTGGAGAGACTGGCAGCCACTAAACCACAGTATGTTAAAAGCCAACAAACAACCAGCTTCGAGCCTGGCTCCGTGATCGGCTCGTCAAAAGCACACGACATCCCCGTTAACGTTGAGGAGCCTCCGACGCACGAAGAGGAAAACAATGTGGTGAGGAGGATCAGCTCCAAAAAGAGAGACTCGATTTTTTTATACAGACAGAAGTGTGAGCTATTGAGAGGGTCTCCTAGAGTCAGTGGGAGGCCGATTAAAAAGTCACTGCTCTCAATTGAAAACAAGGCAAACGCGCATTCCGAGGCGCGAGGGGTCGAGGTTGATCTTGAGGTCAATGAAAGAGAAGACGGCACAAGTGAGGAATGCGGGAAGGAGGTAACTTCTCCAGGTGAGAGAAACCTCCCAGAGACGGCAATCCCTCACCGGAGAGTGACTGAAACCCGCGAGCAGGAGCGCAAGACCCGGAGAGGGGTGGCGCGCTCCAGCTCGGACATCAGCTCTCGCTACTCGAAAAACTTCGCGGATTTCGACGCTTTCTTTAAATACTGTGGCCTGGACGGTGACGTCATTGAGTCTCTGGGAAAAGAGAACTTCTCAGCGCGGTCAAACGATCTCAGCATCAAGATCAGGAGCATCAGTGCCTCCGCTTCCGATGACGGGTTGTCTGGGAGCAGCGGCGGCCTGCAGGAGGAAGAGCTGCAGGAGACGGTCCGCCAAGGGTGCTCGGTCATCGAGCGCAACGCGCGGATCATTAAGTGGCTTTACAGCTGCAGAAACGCAGCAGAGTCTGGAAAGACTCTTCGAGATCTTAATTGACTGGATGGCAGAAGGTCATGATGCCGCTGTAGCCTTCCGTCACCGAGCCTGCGTTCTCTGTCCATGCGGAATAGGAAGTGACAGAACTGCAGTTCCACGACCAGCCGCTTGGGGCTGGCTCCAGAAGTGAGCAGGTTCCCGTTCACTGGTTTCCACTCTGACGCCATTAGTTGTTGATCCAGATCTGTAGATTTGACCCTGATGAACTCTTTCAGGGGGTGACTTTTTGATATATTTGTTTAAGATTTAAATCTTAAAGTTATGCATAATTAAGGGCGTGGTTTCTTGAGGGGCAGATGAATGACAGTTCTTTCAGCCTGCCTCGTCATGTGTCGTTCATTCCAGCTAATTTTATCTGATGAACTCCACTATTTCTTCCTTTGTTTTTATTTTACTTTAGGTTGTTTTTTTTTCTTTTTGTGTGTGTGTGGCGTTTTAGACCGTGATGTGTGTGTGGTTTCTACGCCTACCACCTGCCTCTCGATCTTTTGCCCATTTTCGATTACCAGGAAGTGACACATTTTCACCAAGGCGATGCCTCATTTGACTTTCTGCAGACTGGTTAAGCCCCACCCACTGAAAATGCAGCCCCATCCATTGAACGTTGAGCCGTGGGTGGGGCTTCACGATCAGTGGGCAGGGCAACATGTTTTGTGGGTGTGCCTTATCCCATCTGCAGTCCTTGCCGGCAACCCTCATGCTTTCCCATGTGATGCGTAAGTGACAAATCTTGCAGTTCATCGACTAACCACTAGAGGCTGAATTTAGAAGTGAGCAGGTGATAGCCATGGTAACAGTTTTACAGCTAAAACATATTTGCGCCCCTTTCTCCATAAGGTTTTTCAATGTATATCCCTAAATATAACTTTATGAAAACTCTGGACGGACGTGTTTTCTTGAGTGACAACCATTGACTTATCGAATGGTGCCTTTGCTAACCCCACATCCCATCTCTGTGCAACCGTCATCGATTATTCTGAAG
Source organism: Danionella cerebrum (assembly GCA_007224835.1). Lineage (NCBI taxonomy): Eukaryota > Metazoa > Chordata > Actinopteri > Cypriniformes > Danionidae > Danionella > Danionella cerebrum. Next base: position 182,664 of record SRMA01026039.1, read on the forward strand.
TGATGCTCTTCCAAGATGGCAGTGCCAGAGGCGCAAAAACCTTTAATCGTAAATTTATAGACAATGTCACCGATACTCCACGCAATAAAGAAACGCGCCAATATGTGAATGATACCTATTGGCACACACTATTTTGGTGAAGCACTTATTTTATAAAAGTAGATATTTTGATATATTTGAAACACTTCTCTGCCGAAATATTTCAATCTGCTGAAAGACAGCAATTCTGTTACATTGCTTAAATTTAACGCTTTAGATTTAAAAGATTTATGGCCAAAGGGTTTAATATGTGTGGCAAAATGTCTTTATTTTAAAATATTTGTAACGAAAACTTTACATTTACATAAATGATTAGAGTTATAGATGCCATACTGGGCGGCCTAGCAGAACTGTTGACCACAGCATGGAATTCACTCAGACAAAAACCTATTTTATATTCCACCTGAAGATGGCTAAGCGTACAATTGCCGACATTCTCACCACTTTATCTTGTTCTAAATTATACAGTTTTAAAGTTGTAACTTTTTTTTTTAAATAAAAGCAATGTGTATTATTTTGCTGAAAGACAAAACAACAGTTTGCACTGTGCTTGTTTTCAGGTCATTTAATATCAAGAACATAATAAAAACAGGCAAATGGAGCAAAACTTAATTAAAATTTGCCTTAAATAAAATGAACTTATTTTTAATGTGAATACATTTGAAATGTAACTGAATATTTTATGTCAAAATAATCTCCAGCACTTTTCTATAAATGTTTTCTTCCCTGTTAATATGTTTCCAGCGGACATTTAATAGTAAAAAAAACAACTATTTTTCTGGATTTAATTTGGTCTAAATGTAGATAAATGTTATTTTGATTTATTTTTGTTTGATTTGCATTTCAAAATGGTGGTGCTAAGCTAGCCGAATGGCTAACCCCCAACCATTTTAACCTAACCGTGCAAAAGGGTGCAGCCTCTTGATTAGCAACCGGCTGTGAGCGGAAGGTTGCCACACATTCACCTGATAGTGAAGAAATCCTTCTTCATAAACCTATGAAGTCACTGACAATACAGTTTCTAGAGTATTGGGTTCAGACACAGCTCTGTCTGATGTTATGTCACTGGTGAAGTTCCTATAGCTCTAAGATGAGGTGTTGACTGTATTGCATGACTCATGGAGGAAATGATGACTGAAGCTTCTTGATTGCAGTGCAATTTATTGCATTAAACATGGCTTTATGGTCAGCCTAAAATATGTTTTTTATTAAGAATACTGCCTCTGTAATAAGAGTTCTTTTGCTTTGTGATAACATTGGCAGTTTTGGTAATGAAAACTCATATTTTGTTTTCATAACTGTTAGCAAAGTGAATTGTGCTGATCTGTTTACACACGACTGAATGTGTTCTGTGTTTTCACACGCACCAAAATCTCACCCCTCTGGCCTCTGAAAGGAGACGGAGGCAGGTTCGCTCTTGCAGAGGGAGTGTTTGTGGCCTTTACACTACTTTAAAGGGTTTTGAACATGAAGAATTTCTTGCAAGTGTTTCAAACGTATTCTCACTTTCAGCTTGGAAGATTCTGTAAATATCTTTTTATAATAATTTACAATGGGTTTCTATTTTTGAAATGACTATTGAAATTCCATTTTCCAGTTTTAATGACAACATTGTTGTCCTCTATCAGAACTTATCGTCACAGTTACTCAGACATAAAGATATATCTATATATGTGTGTGTGTGTGTGTGTGTGTCAGATAAACAAAACGTTTTAATAGAAAATATGTATAAATATTGTTCTAGATTTAATAAAACTCCACCAAATGTGTTTGGCATGTTAAGATTTATACTTTGATTTTTGAACCCTCAATATTTTGATTTTTGAAATATTAAAAGTGCCATGATGATCAGGTCATTGTATGTTCACAATTGTGACAGGATGGCTTTGTTACAGGTAACTCATAATAGAATTTATCAAAAAGAACTTGACAAATTTAAGGAGCGATGCCTGCCGTTGCTTGATTTTCAAAAGAGGCCATAAAAACAGGGAATTTTAAAGGAATAAGCGGCCATTTTTTTTACAAGAAATTTTAAGCAATGATTAAAAATACACACAAAATTTCAGCGATGATAATCGAAGCAAAAAAAAAAAATCATTCATTTTCCTCCCTGCTTGTTCCCTATCATGGTCAATGGGGGTGTGTTGGTTTCAGCTCAAATTGGGCGAGAGGAGGGGGTACACCCTGGACAGGGCCACACACTGTAATTGTGAACAAACGCTTCTGTATCAAATAATTACTTAAGTGATCAAATACCTATTTGAAACAGTAATTTAGAAATAAATTGTTTTCTAAACTTGAAGAATCTCAGGGTGATCAAATACTTGCTGACCTCACTGTATTTGCTCACTGGAAAAGGTGTAGGTATTCCATCACTGCCTTCTTCATTGTCCTAGATGTGTTATTGAACAGAGCAAGCAATTTCTTAATTTCAAGCTGATAAAAATGTATTTTTTTTTAATTAACTTAGTTTTTAAAGTTGTTATAAGACCAATCTTTAATTGTATATATCATAACTGTTTAATAGAACCTGTGTTCAAATGTGTTTGGTGTTTACATGCACCTAAATATACCGTCCAAATTTACTGAGAAATGATTAAAACATTCCATTCGAGGGATGAGCTCATTTATAAATTGGTGGTTGACAAATAACACAAATCTAATTGTGAAAATATATTTAAATGTCCTCTGACAAGATATAGTGAAATGCTACCAAAGGTGTTGTGTGTACATTAAGATTTCTACTTGGATTTTTGATAAAAACAAAAAAAAATGGACATGGTGTGACAAAAAACAGCATTGAAGTCAAAGAAGTCATGATTAAAAGAAAATACGTACTCCATTTGCATTCTACATGAACATATAAAAAGACGCCTTCATGTCACCTTATGACAATTTAAGATATTGGTGCGGCAAATTGAGAGAAAAATCTTCAACACAACATCTAAAAGAACATACATATATTTGGACATTTTTAAATATTTCAGGCACAATCATTGAAGTAAAAATGCCACTTTTTCAGGTTTATACACTCCTATTTTAAAAGTTTGTAGTCACTTAGAAATTCTCTTATTTGTAAAGAAAAATAATGCACTCAAAAAATATACACTCAGAAATACACTCTACATAGTGGTAATTCTCTTCAGAGAACAGCACAAACAGCCTCTAACCAGAGTAGAAAGAGAACTGGGAGACCCTCAAGCTTGAGAAATAGAAATGCTGGCCTTCATGGTAGAGTGGCAAAGAAAAATCAATTTCGGTGTATGGCCAATAAAGGAAAAAGATTAATATGGGCAAAAGAACACAGACCGAAAAAAGTGTTCTGGACGGATGGATCAAAGTTTGAGGGGTTTGGATCACACAGAGGAACATTTGGGAGATGCAGGACAACTGAAAAGATGCTGGAATGCTCTCTGACGCCATCTGTCAAGCAAGGTGGGGGTAATGTGATGGTAAGGTGGGAGATTTGTTCAGGGTAAAAGGGATTTTAAAGGCTATCACTCCATTTTGCAAAGGCATGCAATACCCTAAAGCATGGGGTGAAATTTCTCCAGATTACCTCCAAACAATTAACAGCTAGAAGCCAAAGGTCTGCAATGCTGTAATTACTGCAAATGGATGATTCAATGGCGAAAGCAAAGATTGAAGGAAAAAATTTATATTATTTAAAATAAATATTATTTCTAACCTTGTCAACGTCTCAACTATATTTTCTATTCATTCTACAACTTATGTGGTAAATAAAAGTGTGACTTTTGTGTGTCAACCACCCATATTTGGGTGTTCTAATATTATAAATGTACACACTAACTACTCTCAAGTACTTTAGCAAGGGATACTCTTGAAAGGGATTTTCAAGAAAGTAATGGTAACTTTGCTCAGTATAGTTACCACCATGTACCATCACTTCTAAAAATAGTTCTTTAGAGTACCATAGCTACTCCAAGCTCTGAGAATGTATAGGTAAGCTTGTTTTAAACCTGTAGACCCTGAGTGCAGTTTATGGAAGTGCCACAGTCAAACATCTACTTGTACAGTGTGCCGTATATGAAACCGTGAGAGGCCAATTCTTAACAATCAAGAATTTGAAAACCAAGTTATAATAAGTTGACCTAAACAAAATAGGTATACTTCTCTAGCCATGAAACGATCCCAGAGGTTGTCTTGGCTATAAGCGCCTAAGCAAACAAACATCTCGAGTTAAGCTTTTTAATACCTTCGTTTTAATACGTTATAAACAAGCCTGACCTTTCTCCTAAGTGGAGTTGCACTTGACACACATATCCTCCAAAATAGATAATGTAAAGCCCCATGTATGCGTGAAACATTTAGGATTATAAAGGATAGTTTTCCGGTCAATTATTACTCATGTTGTATTCAAGATAATTCCTATTAAGGAAATAATTTTGACCTTTCACCTTCAGGCCAAAACCCCTGTCATATTTGGTAAAAGCTAAAGAAGAACAGAATAAAACCACTCTGACGCACATGCATAGATGTAATATCGTTTGGCAATAAATGCATTAAATATTTTTTTCATATAAAGACTTTTAAACTATGTCTGTTGACACTGTCATAAACAAACATAATTTGAAAACATTTGAGTTGGATCTAGCAAGTCTAGCTGAGCTGACAAAGATATTACAAAAGTATCCCTAGCTTCAATGCAAAACTACACTTTAGAATTTATGTCTATTTTAAGATGTTATCATAGGTTATTCCGTCGTTATTTTCCACCAATTTCCCTTCCCCCAGCAAAAAATCAAAACACTGTAACATGTGCGGTGCCTGCATCACGTGTATGCAGAGATCGGAGGGCAAACCAGCGAGTGATTGACGGGAGCAACAGCCAATCAGATCGTGATTTATGGGTAGCAACAAAATAAACACACATTGTGACCCAATCGCGTGCGACTGGAGGCGTAGCTTACATTTCGTTTTTCTGTCTGTTTACTTCCGTCAATATCCAGAGAAAAGAAGAAAATTATCCTCATAACAAAGGAGCCTCTGTGAGTAAACTTAAAAATGTGTTCGTTATTAATAAAAACACTTGCTTTATAGCGCAAAAGGTTAATAGAGGTAGTAATATGAGCTGTCTTTACTGTTTTGTCGTCGCACGAAAAGAAAGGTTTCTGTTCAGCTTGACAATAAAAGCAATTTCGCTGATAGTAGTTTTTCAACATTCTAGAATTTATTTCCAATTGACAGATGACAACAAAATGTGTAATATAATGACTGTTGCATTTAAACAAGCCTTTTTTTACTTTGTGTGTAGATGTGTTATATTTAGTGTTATAGTGGTTTAATGCTGTTTTTATTCAGGCCTCTGGAGCAGGTGGAAGAAGATGCCATTCTTGGGTCAGGACTGGAGATCTCCAGGCTGGAGTTGGATCAAAACTGAGGAAGGCTGGAAACGCTTTGAATATTTCAACCACAACATCAATGAACTTGGCTTAGAAGAGTAAGATATTCTTCAAATTAAACAAAATGTTTATGTGGTGATGTAGGGTGACAGATTCAACATATTGTCAATAATAACAAGTCCATGACAATAGAGGAAGTGTTTCTGGTAGTCATATATTTGTTTAGAGATTAAAATGTGTTAGTGACACCCCAGCTGAGGTTAAAGTATTAGGTTGTGTAGATAGACGAGCACAAACTGGTTTGGTGTTTAGTCAGATATTATATTGACAAAAGCTTAAACAACACTCATGGAAATGAACTTAAGGTTGATCGTTGTACAAGAAACAACTTGTGTATGTTGACTTAGTAAAAACATCTTCAGATATTAACAGTTCCCTGTTCAGGAGTACAAGAGTTGATCATTAACCCATTGAAGATCATTGTTAGGAGGTCTTAGCTATTACTCAGGCTAGACTTTAATCTTTTTGTTTAAACTGGAAATTATTGTGATGACCAGTGTCCTGAAAATAGCAGGTAGTTATAGTTACTAGTTACTGGATGGACTGGCGATCTGTCCAGGGATTACACCCGCCTCTCGCTCGGTGTGCGCTGGAGAATGGGAATAATAAGCGTGTTAAAAAGTAACTTTTACTTTACTTAAAAGTAACACAATAGCTAATTTTTAAAGAACTTTTGATGCCAAATGAATGCCCTTATTGCTTAATATCACTGCTGGATGGAAAATAACCTGTTTATTTAGCAAAGTTTTTATTTATCTATTTACTTATTCATTTTAACCTGGCACTACACATTATGGTCGATAAAGGTAAATTGTAAATACTAATTCATTAAAATTAGATCTGGAGAAACTGAAAAGATAGAAAAACAACATAAACATTTTTGGAATAAATAACTGAAAAGAATATTTATGGAGAAACTTCAAAGTACAAACAAACTCATTTTCCAGACAAAACATACTACACATGTTATATAAACCAAGTGTCCTGAAATATAACTATATACTAGAAATATAATACAGTGAATTTTAATGAAACTATTGAGCTTTAATCAAAATATTTAATAAGAAAAATCTGTGACAATACAATTTCTTAAAAATTAGTTTTGTAGTACAATCTGCAGGAGTATAGTAGTGTGGCTTGATTTTGGTAATAATGGAGCATTTTTGAGTGAAGTTATTAATAATTTTCTGGGCAAAACATATTTTAGGTTTGTCACTTTGCAGACGGTCCCTAAGCGATTATTTCGGTCAACTGCTCATAGACAGCAATGTATTACGACATATGAATTGATATAAAAAAAATATATATATATCGATTAGTAGTTTTTCCCTACAGTACACGGGTCAAAAAGTGGTGCCGTTTGTTTATTAAAAGAGTTTGGAGCTAATGAGTAGAGAAAACCGAATCTGTGAATCCGCAGCAGCTTTACAGAGCTTCTGTTTGCTGCTATTGGACCTTCGACTTTGAGTCACAATGGCAATAGTTACATTTCACTGTAACATTTTTATCCTCATGCTCAACTTCCATGAAATAATGATGGTGTTTCCACTTTAAAAAACTTGTTTTGCTCTCACTCTCCATGATAGCCGCTTATGCTAACATAGTTACACTCACAGTGTTCACCAAACAGACGATGCGTTTTATTTTTTCTTATTCTGTTCTTAGGATGGCACCAATCGTACTGCATGTTTTCTTCTTTGTCGCATCAATCGACATCCAGCATAGATATACATATCTTTGGACAGCTAGCATTTAATGTGCACTGTAACGGAGTAACACAGGTGATTGTAACTGAGTTCTTTCATTTATAAGAGCATGCTTTAGAGTATTACCATCAGGTCTTGGCTTTGTGGTGGTCTTGGCTTTAGAGTATTAGCATCTTCTGGCCTTGTAATAATTTTTAAGGCTCAAAACTGATAGTGTGATAAATTTTCAAATGTATTTTAGGCCGTGTAAAGGTAGCTGCACTGGAAAATGATGGATAAAAGTTACCAGTAACAGCTAAGAAGTCTACTCAAGTAAAAATGTAGAAGGTAGTCCTGTGTCGTGGTGTAGTGGGTAATGTGCAGAACACATATGCGCGGTTGTGCAGATTTAAATCCAGAGCCTATTGTCTTTTCAATCCTGCCCCATTCTCCCTCCTCCTCATTTCCTGTCACTCTCCACTGTTCTTTCCATTCGAAGAAAAATCAATTAAGGCTACGGCCAAAAAAGAATACACATGATATCATGGTGCCCAGATGTTTCGGAGTGAGTGGCAAATGGCTATTCAAACAGTGAGTTTGACCCAAATTCTTGTGTTACGTACAAACCAGAACTCTGATGGATTCTGTCTGAGACCGTTTGTTGAACTTGGGAAGGAAAATAGAGGGTATTTCCCAGCAAAAAGGGGAAACCACCTACAAAAATCCAAAGAAAAGAGAAGCAAATGGATCGCTGCAAATCAAGGATTTATGTGCGCCATCAAATTCGCTAATCGTGAATTAAAAACTTTGTTATTTGCAAAAAAATTAAATAACATCCTTAGTTGTAACTTATGTCAAACATGATTTAAAGGGGATTAATAGTTTCACTCAATAAAGTACTCTATGTTAAATGCACCCACTAGCCGTCACTTGAGAAATCCCGCTTTAAACTCAAATCTTCTTTTAAATTAAACAGTCAATTTTCCTGAGTCAAATACATAATGTTTAAAGTCAGAAAATGTTTTTGATGGTACAGAAAAACAATACAATCTCAGTTTTTTTCTCAATAGTCATGCTTTTTGAGTTTTTGGCCACTTCTCTGCTGGTGATCTTTGGAACTGCAGCTAAACTAAATTGTCACAGAAAGCTCAGTGTATTTTTTCTGTGTCGAAGCATTCAATGTTTCTCATTTTAAGGTGCATGAAGTAAAGGTAGAGACATTTTCAGCTTTATAGCTAATACAATTTCAAATGTTTCATAATACACTGCAAGATGCATGAAGTGTACGTTAACTTGATATTAATATACAATTATTTCCCTCCAGGTTGGATAATGAAAACAAGGAGAATGTCTATGTGGGAGATGTCTGTGAAGCAGTTGACAAGAAGAGGAAAAAGGACTTTTTCAACAACAACACAAAGTCACAGTGTAAAAAGTTTTTTCAAATATCACATTTAACTAGGACATAATATCAACATTTACAGAAAGGCTGAATTCCATTAATCTCAATTACACCTAACCCTTAACCCGAGGGATAGAGAAAGTTATAAAAATATACCCTTATGAATTGGGACACCCCTACAAAGATGCATAAGTCTTCATGGGATCAGCAAATGCAGTACTTCGGGTAGTTTTGACATATTTTTTTTATATAAATTTTCATATATATATATATATATATATATATATATATATATATATATATATATATATATATATATATATATATATATATATATATATATAGTGTACATTATGTTTTTTGTGATTTAAATTACTGAGCTATAAATGGACAAGAGACATTAAAAACATAAATCAATGGTTTTCAGACCTTTAAAACATTCATAAATTAAATAATGACCCACATTTGTGGGTCTCTGCTTGGTCTGGTCGCTACTTACTACTTTGATCGTGTCTCTGGATATCTGAATACCCCTGCAAATCAAATCGCCTTTATTAACAAAGAATTACGACACCCCTTCATGCACATTAATGTAAAAAATTAGTTGGAAAGAGTTACAAAATTATAGAAGTGTATCATCTCAAAATTAAAACGTTTCATAATTAAAAAACATAATTAAAATAATGTTTCTATAACTTGATAAACATTACAGTTTATCAAGTTTGGCTGTTCCTTATATAGATTAGACCTACACAGAGATCCTACACAGATGTTTCTGGAATTTATTTTCTATAAAATTGATGTTTGTTAGCAGCTGTCTGGTAAAAATATCGGATCAATACCTGACTAAAAGCCTAGAAAACCCCTGACTTTGTGCAAGTGCAGCTGGAAGAATTGGTGCTGGTTTGAAGGCAAAGGTAGACCCACTAAAAACTGATTTGATTTAGATTTTTCTTTGGTTTGCTCTCTTAGCATTTTGTAAATGTGCAAAAAAAAAAAAAAATTCGTATTAACTTTTTGTGCCAAAACAAGAAATAAAAGGGACACTGGAAAACTGTTACTGTAAAAAGTAACAAAACACATAACAATCAGAATATCTTTTCTTCTGTAACATATCAATATACTCTCAAAAACACAGAATTTTAGTAAAGTTTATCTAAAATCTCCAACAGAATCGATGCATCATCTCCAAATCCACATTCAGGGGCTGATTAAATCATGTTTGCTCAGCAGAACTCACAACCGGATATAAAAGTAAATTTAGATATAAACCAGATGGCTAAAGTTTGCACACAAACTTTAATGTTGGCTTGTATAAACATGCTTTGAACTTACCTCGAACGAAACTATAGATATTTTAATTTGGTCGCTAGGGTAAACAATTTGGTTGTTAAGGAGTAATAAATTGTTATTAAATGTTACCGTGTCCCTGTCATTTGATCCGCTGATTTGGTTGCTAAGGTAAAAGGTTTATTTGTTGTGGAAGAGTCAGAAAATTAGTTCAGAAAATTAGGTTGCTAGGGTAAACAGTTTGGTTGCTAGGAAGCTGTCATTGAGGTCATAAAAATTATTAACATAGACCAACCCCCGTTTCTCTGTGATGTTTCATCTTGAAGATATTTTGGTGCAGTTTACTTTCAATGGCCATTATAAGTCGATGGTAAATGTTTAACCTCCCTTTGAACCTGTGGGTTCAAATACTTTTGCACAGTGCTTGGTGTATTCTTGCACAGACCGATGACCTCCTCGATGTGGCTGGTTTGAAGTCTCGATTATTTGTAATAATAAGTTTCACCATATTTAACCACTGTTTTTTTTCTAACATTTTCAAACTAAACATGTTTTTTTTTTTTAACTTATACTCATTGCTGTGTTTATTACATAATTTCATATCAAATGTACATTGCAAGCTTTACAGCCATTGGAAAAGCTGGTGGAATCATTATTTAGCAAGTAAACGATGGATCTTGTTTGTTTTTAGTTTTGTTCCAGGAAAGATGGATCTACATTCAGAAGGAGAGCACGAGAGAGGTGAGATGAGTTCAGTTTCATCCTGCAGAGAACACGAGTCAGAGAATGTTACCCATCATTAGCATTTCCTAGCGTTCCCAGTTTGAACCCAGTGCTTGTTGTTTCAGAGACATGGCTATTGTACACTCGGCGAGGCCTTCAATCGCCTGGACTTTTCCAGTGCCATTCAGGATGTGCGGCGATTCAACTATGTAGTCAAAGTATGAAGAGCTAGAAAGCCTCCCTTCATTTGAATCATATCTCCACTCTGTTTGTTATTTCATCACACTTCTCCCTATTTACAACCCTTGCAGCTTTTGCAGTTAATCGCCAAGTCTCAGCTAACATCCTTGAGCGGAGTTGCTCAGAAGAACTATTTTAATGTTCTGGAGAAGATTGTGAGAAAAGGTAAGCCTCTCTTTGTCTACATTTGGTTCAGTTCAGGCTCTGGTTGAGGTGCATATTGTTTTCAAGAATCGTCACGTACAAAAAGGACATGTTTTAACAAAATGAGAGAAATTTATATAGTAGGATTAGGTCATTATTTTTTTATCATTTTTTACAACTTTACAGTTTGCTCTAATAAATTATCTTTAAAACAGCTTTTTTGTTGCAATGCTTTATTATTTATTTATTTTTTGGTAAAACCCCTGCAAATATTTTTTCATTACGTTACACAAAAATTCCACAACAATCCTAAAATTGTACAAAAAATACAATAACGAGCTGTGATTTGTCATTTCTACTGCAAAAATAAAAAAAAATGAATATTAATAGTTTTTATGTTTTATAACAAAAACGACTTGACATGAAATAAAAATTCATAAAAAACAAGCCTTATCACAGGTATTGTACTTCCAAGGGTTTTCTCTTCTTTTCACCTCTAGATGGCACATATGGCACCGAATTTGCGATCTGTACAATGAAGCTGAAAGATAATTGCACATTTTAAATTATGTGTCATAATGTTCATTTAAAACCAAAAATATCAAGAGTAAATAACCTTTCTAAAACCATCGGAATGGGTTCACATGTTTTGCTTTTTTATAATTTCCTGGAAGCGGTTTCAAATGAGTTTGGTCCTTGTAGGTAGGTAATCATCATCGTCTTTAGACCTGACATATGTCTCAACACAGAGCTATGTGTGATAAACACGCAGATTCTCATGCTATTATTAATATGCGTTTCCAAAACTGCCAGCAAGGCATCAACCTGAAGGATCGACATCCTGAGATCAGTTTTAAAATGTTCACCATATTTCTGTAGCTCTTTGAAAATGAGTATAAATTCTCCTTCCTCTCCGCGCATTCTCGGGATCGGATGAACCCAGTATTTACTTTTATCTTTTTTTGTTTTTGTAATTTTTATGCAACAAGTTAAAATATCCAGCATGCCTTGGAAGTACAAGACCTGTGATATGGCTTGTTTTTCTTTTTTTTTTAAATCTGGCACAAAACAAAGCACAATGGTATTAAAATACTTGGAACAGTGAATAAGGTTTAGGAAAGATTCACATGTAGTTTTAATGCATTTTTCACATTATTTTGACCTTCTCTTTTCTTTTTGGGGGGGATTCATGAATTTTTATCGTATCGAAGCACTTCTGTTTGTTCTCAATTTGTGAGATTTTTTCTGTTAAAAATGACAAAATTTAATCCTCGGAATCAATTTATTTATTTATTTATTTTTTTACAATTTCAGGATTGTTATGCAAGTATTGTTTAATATAATAATAATAAAAAAACATGCAGATTCTGCTTTCCCAGTCTGCTGCAGATCTAAAATTTTATTCCTGGTGTCCTTCTAACGGCTCTTTGGTCTTGGCTAGGGCTTGGCGATATGAAGCAAAAAATATATCTCGATATATTTTGCTATATCTCGATATACGATATATATCTCAATATCTTTGCAGGATTTATAACCACCCCCCCAAAAAAAACCCTACTGCAAAAAAATAAAAAATAATACAAATGTCAAAGTCGTTTTTTATTGAAGCTCAGAGGTGCTTCTGCAAATTTTCTTTCAGAAATCCTTGTATACATATTGCCTTTTCATTCATTCATTCATTTTCATTCCCGCTTATTCCCTTTCGGGGTCACGGGGGTCTGCCGGTGCCTATCTCCGGCACACATTGGGCGAGAGGCGGGGGTACACCCTGGACAGTTCGCCAGTCCATCACAGGGCAACATTCACACACACATGCACACCTTAGGGGAATTTAGATTATTCAATTAACCTAATCGCATGTTTTTGGGATTGTGGGGGAAACCGGAGTACCCGGAGGAAACCCACGCAAGCACAGGGAGAACATGCAAACTCCTTCCAGGAAGGTCACCGGCGAGCCTCGAACCGACAACCTTCTACCTGGAAGGCCACAGTGCTACCCACTGCGCCACTGTGCTGCCCTATTGCCTTTTCATTCAAAAATAAAACAACTAAAAAACAGGCAGTGCATAGGAACAAAGTGCTCCTGTAACATTGAGGACATAAACAAAATCCCTGATAACATAAATAATAATTTAACTGTAAAATAATACACATTGCCTTCTTTTCATTCAAAAATAAAACAACTCAACTCAAGCTCATCTTTGCAGGACCTCTGTTGAAAGTAACCTTTTCCAATTCAGCAGCAAGCCGCGCTCTCTCTGTAGTGTATAGTCGCGGGAGTTCCTGTCTCGAAAAGTAATGCCGACTGGGAAAACTGTATCTGACTGGGATCAAGTGTTTTTAGCATACGTTTAAAGCCACGTTGTTCAAAGACGGATATGGGTGCCATGTCCACCGCTATGTGAAATGCCACGGACTCTGTGATGGTACACCAACTTGCGCTCTGTCTTTCATATTCTACACTCCGCGTTATAGAATTGTGGAGATTAGTTGAGCTTTGGTTGGCAGCAACTTTCACTGCATTCACGGCAGTAGACATCTGTCTGTTGTTCGTCTGGCGACTTAAAACCAAAGTATTTCCATATAATGGAGCCAGCTGTTCTTTTTTCGCAACAAGTTCTGTAACCTCCGGGCTGGTTGCGGACGCCGCCATGTTGATTGAGACGACAGGCAAGGGGAGGGGGAACAAAAGCAAGGAGGCGCGGACAAGCACAGCACAGAGAAGGCACACTAGCAAATTGGCGAAAAATTAAATATAGACATTATATCGATATGTACGATATGCCAGAATTCATATCGAGTTTAAAAAATATCTCGATATATTTTAAATATCGAGATATCGCCCACCCCTAGTCTTGGCCATAGTGGAGTTTGGAGTGAGGTTGTGGGCAGGTGTCTTTTATACTGAAAACCAGTTCGAACAGATGCCAATAATACAGATCGTGAGTGGAGGCTAGAGAAGCCTCTTAAAGAAGAATTTTACATGTTTGTAGGAGACCACATACCGGTACTTATCTTACAGCGGAATGTATCAATAAATACGTTAAAATTCCTACAGTGTGATTTTTCTGGACTTTTTTTCCTCATTTTGTCTTACTTGTGAAGTAAGTTGTCGTACTCTATTGAAGCTAATGGTCCTCTGTTTGCTCTAATCACAGTTCTGGAGGATCATCACAACCCACGACTGATCAAGGCGCTGCTGCATGATCTGAGCTCCACCCTTTGCATCCTCATTCGGGAGGTTGGGAAATCTGTCCTGGTTGGCAACATTAACATTTGGCTATGCCGTTTAGAAACCATCTTAAACTGGCAGCAACAGCTTAACAGTTTACAAATTCCAAAGGTAACTCTATTTGAAATGGAAACAAATAAAACAGAATATTGGTATACCGGTATATAAACCTATACAAGCCAACATTTTGTTATTCATCTTTCGCTTTGGACAAAAAAAATTCAAAACCTCGTAGTTCGATTGAGCTGCAGCTACCAAACGGTGCCAAGATTTCCAAACTGGTCTGACTTAGGATAGTATATCTTTTCAGACTGGTACCACCAAAGAGATTCTGGGAAATCATTGAGAATTTTACTCTGACTTAACATGGGGTCAAACTTTGTAAAACTGTAACTAAAAATGGGAACCTCTTCTAAACTTCAAACAGACCACACTTTTGCAAGAACATACCAACCACTGTGTGAAACCCGAGAAGGGGTTAAATATTCTCCATTGACATAATGGCCATTGAAAATAAATGGTAAATGGCAATGGAAATGTCTGTAACATCAAGCATCATGGAGAAATGGGGAGCTGTTAATCATAGTAGCAAATCAAAATGTTTTGACATCATTGACTTCTACTTAGCAACCAAACCGTTTACTATAGCAACCATTTTTTGCATGTCACTTTCTCAGTGAAGGAAAAACAGAGATATGGGGTTTGGTTTCTACCCTGGCAACCTTTTCATTTTGCTAATAAAAATACTATAGCCCTCTAGTTTCTGTTTGAAATTGTAAAAGATCATGGTGTGTCTCTAACAACATATTTTAAAATCAAAAACCATAGATAAAGGTAACCATCATGGAAAATTAGCAACCGATACAAATCAAATAAAGCTGTCTAGCAACTACATGTGCAAATACATTGAAAGAGATCAATAATATCAACCTATTTGAAACACTAAATCATGAATGGACGAGAAACTCAAAGGCACGACCACCTTTTACTTATTTCGATATTGTTTATTACCTTGTTTTTGGAATAAGCGCATTCGCATTGCAGCAATTCAAAAGCTTGAAATCACTCAGACCATACGAACATTCTGCAGTGGCTGGGTACAAAACCCATAAACTGGGAGAACTCCTTCCCGAACATATTCTGTTGCCAAGTATAATTATCTGGCACAAGTAAATATTTGGTGTTTAACAAAAAATATTAATATGTATATATACAAAAAAGCCAAGTACAGCTCCTAGTGGAAACAAAGGTTACATACAAAATGCCTGCTCCGCCCCATCCAAGCTTTCCAACCCAATGTAGGGACACGTCATCCCGCCATATTTGGAAAGAAGTGTTTGCTTGTTTATTTGCTGAAGTCATTCTGATTCTCATCACAAACTTATCAAACAATATTCTTTCTTAGAAGCTCACACTACTGTAGATGGATTTACGCAGAGTTCAGTATATTAAATATTATATTACATTATTCTGGACTGAAAATATTGCATAAATCTACTGTTTCTTTAGATATTTTTGGTTAAAAACGCTGTTAATGTTTGTTTACAGGAAGTTTCAAATGGCCTGACACTAAGTGACCTCCCCTTACACATGCAAAGCAAGATCCTGTTCAAGTTTACAGATGCCTACGACATCATCAACCTGGGACAAGCCACGCCAACACTGCACATGCTCAGTGAGGACCGACAGCTGTGGAAGAAACTCTGCCAGTTCCACTTTGCTGAAAAACAAGTGAGCAGCTCTAATCAGGAACCGCACATCACAAGGCTTCAATTTGATGGTTTACTGATACTTGAAACGTTTTGGAAGAAAATGCTTTTCATTTTGTTATTATATGAAGTAAAATGCTCCGTTTGACCACAAGATGGCAGCAGAGAGGCATTCACAAACCTCACCACAGCTTTTCCTTCTGTGTGTCTTCAGTTCTGCAGGCATTTGATTCTGTCCGAGAAGGGTCATGTGGACTGGAAGCTTATGTATTTCACTCTGCAGAAGTTCTACCCTCAGAAAGAACAGTACGGAGACACTCTGCAGTTCTGCAGGCACTGTAGCGTCCTCTTCTGGAACGTAAGAAAGGTTCTTCACGTCAAACACTTCAGACTTTTATTTTTTATTTACAAAAACACTTGGTATTTAATTAGATGAATCTGGGATCACCAATTGTCTGGCATTTTACTCAAATGTGTCTGTTCTTAGATGTTTCAGTTTTGTTTCGCTACACAATATTGTTCACGATCTTGAGACCTTCAAAACTTATTCTTTGAGCACTTAAAAGTGTTCTGCGCTCAAGCACTAAGGACATGATTGACAAGCTCATAACTAGGCAACTGAACGATGGTCAAGGAGGAAGTAGTGTGTCTAGCCTCCACAAAAGCTTCACACACTCAGCAGCTGTCTCTCCACTGTTTCGGTTTTCAGCTTTGGTCTTGGTCTGGGCTTAAGTGGTCTTAAACAATTTGTAGGTTAATACCATTTTATTTCCACCAAAGCCTGAAATATGTAGAACTCAGATTAAAGGCCAATATACACCGACCCGAATTTTTTGTGCAAAGTTTCCATCCTCGACCAAAAACCATGGACACCATAGGGAGCTCACACCTGACCAAATGAGTGGGCCCAACAAAAAAAGAGATTTGCACTGCCATATCCAATCCATTTGAACATCCATTTGGATGACGTGAGTATGTCATTCATTTTCATAGCGACTTCTTATAGGAAAGAAATAGTGCCCCTCAAATCCTCTCTTTTCTCCTCATGTTTTGTCAAGCAGCTCCCTGTGATCAATCACTAACGCTACAAACCGCTCAACAAGCACAATATTTTCTGGTTTCTTCCTTTTCATCATCCTCCATGTGGCGTGTAGTGCATCTGTTGTACAGCATACGCCATCTTCAGGCAGGGAGTGTCATTGCATCAATATTTCCTCGACCCAGACAAAGAGCACCCTACTGAGAAGCAATCCGAAGATTTGTGCAAATCTCAATTTGGCCTTAAAACGAGCACCACAGTAAACGCAAAAGAAAGCACACTGCCTTCCCGAATATATATTCTATAAGTTTAGTTTGTTTAGTTTGTACAGTTGAACACAAAATTATTAGCCCCTCATCCCTGCAAAACTGACTTTTTTTTCTAGGGAATGCCTGATTTTGTGTAGGTGTTTAAATAAAACAAAAAAAAACTGATAAGGTTAATAATATAAGCATCATTAAGAAATTAATTCTTTGATTAGATTTAGAACAAATTACTGTTGTCCAACAACATACTGTTGTTATACATTGCACTTTAACCTTTAGAAGTCCAGGGCTTTTTTAAAGCATTTTTTTACTACTTTACAATTTTCTTTAATAAAATTTCTGTATAACCAACGCTTCTATTTTTTAACAAAGTTTTTTTTTTTACTTTACACAATAATTTCACAACAAACCTGGAATTGTGCAAAAAAATACAGGGTCAAAACAATGTGAAAATTTTATAAAAAACCTAAACCTTATACATTCTTACTTTTGGTGCTATTGTGCTTTTTTGTGCCCGCCCTTTACAAAACATAAGCAATATCCCAGGTCTTGTACTTCCAAGGGGTATCGTTTCTTTTCATCACTAGATGGCACTGATTTGGGGTCTGTAAAATGAAACTGAAGACAATCGCACATTTTTTCATAAATTGTGCCATAACTCTTGTAATGTTTGTTTGAAACCAGAAATATAAAAAAAAAATAACCTTTTTTAAACCTACACATGTATATTTGAAATCAAAATTAAACAATAGGTGGGCTGTGTCATTCCTAATTAATTCAAACACCTGGTGTGATTGGCAAACGCACTGGTGCGTGCAGAGACTTCTAAGGATTAAGCTGAGGATTAGTATTTTGAACATCAGCTGGTAAATAACATGCTCTATCATCATGACAAAAAAAGTTGATTAGTTTGGACCTGGGCGAAAGAATTAATGCTTATAAAGATGGAGACGCTTTTATCAAAGTGGTTTCAAAGTGGAGTCAAGAACTCTAGTGTGAAACATTTTCAAGAAGCTTAAAGAGACCAGCACGTGAGGAACAAGATGGACAGAAGGCAGGAAGCGAAATATTTCAAAGGCTTTGGAAAGAAAACGTGTGAGAGAGTTTTTTACGCCCTAAAACTGCAGAGACTAGTGCAAGGTTGCCAAACAAGAAAGACTCCAAGCAAGAAGGAAGTTTGCAGAGGATTACCTGCGGAACACTGAAAACATGTCCTCTGCTCAGATAGCCTAGAGCTTTTGGGCATATAGATGTTGTCGATGTTTGGATAAAGAAGGGAGAAGCATTCAACCCCAAGAACAGCATTCCCACAGTGAACCATGGTGGTGGGAGTATAAGAGTTTTCTACTTGGAATGCAGTCAGGGTTGAAGAAAACTTAAAAAGACCTTATAAAACCTCAGACCATCTCCAAGAAAACCTGGTTTGAGTTGCATGAAATATCCCAAAAAATGCTGGACTGTCCTGCACTTAAATCCAACAAACAATCTGGAGACCGTTGAATGTTAACATTGGCGGGATAATCATTTTGACCAGTAGGGTTTTCTTTAACTCTTGGCTTTACATTTCATTATACAAATTATAAACTCTTCAGCCTTCCTGATTAAGCTATTGTTTAGAAATAGAGAGTAAAATCAACTTTTACAAGGGGAGCTTGGTTACTTTTGCCCAGTTTTAGCAAGATACTCTTCTGTGTTTGGACAATATTAGGATTTCAGTTTTAATTTGACCTCAATAAAACCAGCCCTTTTCCCATGCCCTGTGAATATAACCCTGAACTCTTTCTCTCCTTCTGGCCCCTTCGCTCCTAAAGGACAGACACCTGGCTTTGATTTTTAAGGTACAGGCTTTTTAAAAACAGTGTCTGTCGATTCCATGTCTTTCTTACTTCATTTGTTTCCTTCTTTGTGCCTTCATCTTTTTTCTAGACACCCAATGTACCATTATGTTGTTCCTCCGAATCTTTCTTAGCTAACGCACCTCTATACTAACTGCGTCTCTTTTTTGTGGCAGGATTCAGGACACCCCTGCACAGCCAACGATCCCAACAGCTGCCTCACTCCGGTGTCGCCCCAGCACTTCATAGACCTCTTCAAATTCTGAAACCTCACCCTCAAGCCTTCCCACCTCGAGCAGCATACAAACACCTCCAGCAAAATCTCTTTGCCTTTTCTTCTCTGTGCTCACAAGCATATCTTTCCTTCTCCTGCCTTTCTTTTCCCAGATGTCATTAAAAATGTGAGAGTTCAAACCTTCGACCAATGAACTTTCTTTTGCCTCATCCAGATTTTAAGGGCTTTTGGAAAGATGTCATTTGTTTTGTCAGTATTGTCCTTTTTTTGTTCCCTGTTGTGTTCCGAGTGTACTTCAAAGGGGCCGGTTGGTTTTTTTATATACAGGAGTGCCATAAAGAGGGGGGATTTGGACATTCTTGAGGCTCTGGCCCCTGAAGAAAAACCCAGAGGGCACAAAAATCCTAGTTACATACAACAAACATTTCTGGTTCAGAAATGAGAGATTTGTTTTCAAATATAGAAGATTCCAACCCTTGCCTTGATGCTTTTAGAGCTTTGTAGCTATGGAGACAAAGATGTCTATTAAGTTCAAAATCTTGTGTTTTTATTTCAATATCTGCATTCAATGTCAGGTTGGACTTTATTTTGTTCAGTACAGATAGATGGGAGATAAGGAACAAAAAGAGAGAAAAAGAATTTTGCTCTTGGGAAAAGGATAACTGAAGTGTGGGAGACTTTTCTTGTCTGTTATTGTATGAATTGTAATTCGTAGATGGAATGTGGATCAGAAGTAGCTGTTGGTCATGGTCTATGTGTTTCGTGATGTGTATTTGATGTCAACACTAAAGTGTACATTTGAATTGTTACTTTTTATGATACACCTTTGAATGGAAAAGTCTAATGTAAGGTTTGCTATTTATGAACAGTTGTATTTTATATGCTTTCTCTTTATAACCTTTGTAACATTTCCTTACTATTTCAATCAAGTATATGTATTGAAATGGTGGAACAGTAGGATGTGTTTGGTACAATAAGGCATTTGCAAAAATGTGATTAAATGAATTTAAATAGTAAAAAATGTGTTTGTGTTTATTTATATTTCAGGATAGTTATAAATTCTTTATGAAAACTGTAATATAATCCCAAAAGGAAGCAGCAACTTAAATTTCATGGTTATAAATGAATTGTGAATGATTAAAAATAAACCTCAATCCCAGGGGAAAAAAAAGATGGAGGTCGATGTATTTTTAAAAATATAAATATTTTAACTAGTTACTTATGAATAATTTGTTATAACCCCCAATTGACAATCTCTTGTGTTGATTGGTTTTACATTAGCTTTTAATGACAATTAGCTTTTTTTTTTGTCTACAATTTGAGAAAGAACTGATTTGGCTCAAGGCTTATGCTAGAAAGTTAGCCTAGCAAGTTGAAAGACATACTACGCTGACGTACAGCTCGAGTTTAGAATACATTATTGATCTTTCATCTACACACGGGAGCCATTGTTTATGCTAGTAATGCTAGCACTTTTAGCCGGTATACTTCCAGCGTAATTTCCAAAGGCTGAAAAAGGAAAATAGTTTGTTTTACATGTTTTGCTTTTATTAGGGAATATGCACTGTGTTTTAACAATGATCGATACTAAAAATGGTCAAATCAGTACAGACGTTTCCATTAACACATTCCCAGCAGGAATTAGCATGTTGAATGTTATGCGAAGTTGGTGGCATGCTAGTGTAACTATTATTCCCCCCCCCCCCAACCCTCAAGATTTACTTTTTACACACATCACAACGGTATTACCATACTGCTAACATGATGATAATCTCTCCGTATGTTGAGTTTTAAATATTTCTTTAAATATTGTAAATGTAAAAAAAAAATTATAATAAATAAAAATACAAAAAACAAATCGAGTTTAAAATGTGTCTTTTTATTCAGAATACTGGAACAGTTCCCTTGCATCTAAAGCATTTAACTAAATCATATCATTCAGTAGTGTGTCCTGACAAAAAAAAATCAAATGACTCCTGCAAATGCCCAAAATATAAAGAACACATTTTTAATCAGCTCTCAACGTTGATCACAGCAGAACCCCTTATAGAAAGCTAAGAACTAAGAGCAGCAAACCCGCTCACTCACATAATCAGATTAGAAATAATCTCCTAACATCAACATTAAGAGCTCTCAGATGCATTCGGAATCACCAGAAGATTTAAAGGCAGTTTAATGGTCTCAACCACATGATTATTTATAAAATACTATTAGAAATCATCCTTAAAATTACAATTGTCATCTTAACATTTTCAATGTGAAGAAAGTCAACCAAACAAACAAAAAAAAAACTTTACTTCACTTATTTCATTTTCACAAAACACATACCCACAATGGACCATTTTAGATTGTGTACGTTGAAAAAACTACAAAACCTTGAAAGTATGGAATCATTTTAAAAAGAGTAAATGTGTAATAACCGTTACTTTCAAATGACGTAATTCAGTTACGTTTTCATCAAGGCACTGCAAGCTAAAATCAAGAGGTAATAGAGTTATTAACAATGGAGGCTCATCTCAACTTACAAACTCACTTACCACCCGCAAAAAGCACAAAAAAGCTCAATGATCCAGTTTAAACTATTGGCACAGCACACGGGCAGCCTGATTGATGTATCTGCTCATCTTCAATACTTTGAGATATTCATTGTTTATGAGCAGGCACTGAAGTAATCTCTATTCTGATTAGTTGAACATGTTTCTATATTATTGAAAGAGATTGTAAAACCAGGTTGAAAGTGTCCAAAACCAATGAACCAGTAGTTTACATCATAAGTTGGTAAACGCAATGTTTTTATTTTTACAATAAACCATTCTACTATTGGAAGTAGCATTGTATAAACTAGTTTTCATAAACAAAACACGTAATTATAACAACTACTGAATAAATAGACTTTAATAAATTTTCTTTGCTTTAGGAATTATTGTTTAAGGAGTTTAGTGATGATAATTAGTCTCATAGGGGCTTTTCACACTGTGCTTAACCCCAGGTTATCAGTATTCTAAACAGTGCTTTTAGCCCTGGGTGATTCACATGTGTTAAGCGGTGATAGTACCACATTTTACCCAGGGTTCTGAAACCCTGCTTCAGACCTGGCTTCTGACCCAGCATTGCAGTGCTAAGTTTGTTCCGTGTGAAGCAGAGCTGTGTTTGACAGCAAAAGACAGCCAATCAGAAATCAGCTAGGATTAAGTCAAGTCACAAACGTACTGGTTACAGGAAGTGGCGAGTTGCTTGTTGTATATCCAATCAGATGCAGTGATATCACAAATATGCAAATAAAACGTTAACCCTATGTTTTAATTAGCATTAATCCCGGGGACTTTAGTATAGGCAGTGTGAAACATGTTTGACAGGGTTAACAATTTCAAGTGTGAAAAGCCCCACTTACCCCCGTATGCAACAAAATGAAAAATCTTTTTTTGTAATTGCCTAATCACTTTTTTTTCTCCATGAAATGGTTAAAAGGTGTCAAATGCCAACTACTTTATATGCATCATGCGCCTCAGTTTTATTAGAATAATACACACTTTCTTTGTAGCAATCATCAAAGAGACAATACATTGAAAAAAACGAGTGTTGAAATGATGCCATGATTCCTCGTTTTGTCCTCTTAAAATGCTTTTAGTCTTTGACCAAAGACTCTGGACTGGACTAAAAGGATTTCAGCACTAAAGTGGTGAGCTTAAAGGAAGTCTGCGCCAGTCATTGGAAGCAGGCACTCGTGGTAACAGCAGGCACTTCTATCATAACTACACGTCATTAATTAATACTATGCAAATCACTTTAGCCCTTCCCATGAACTCTCTGATAGATTCGCCGGACTTCTACGCCGAACCGAGGCTAATTTATCCCGGGCTCGAGCAGCCCACTGTGCTGGACGGCCCGTCTGCGAGTCAGTCAGACTGGAGTATCGAGATGAATCCTCCTCTGAACCCAAACCCACCCAGGATGGTAGAGAGAGAGACAGAGGAGTGGACAAAGGGGACGGCTCACTCTTCCTCTTCTTCTCCTCCTCCTCCTCCTCACTCTTGTCATCTGTCAGCTGAGGTGGGGCCCAGCCCTCCATCCTGTCCACCTTCCTGGTGATGGGTGTGATCTGTTTCATCGTCATGGTGATGCTGTCCCACAGGCAGTGCGCTCGTTCTTTGTCTGACGGTGCTTTTGTCTTCTCATCCTCCAAGCCTTTCTTAGCAAATCTGAAAGAAAGAGAAACCAGTTTGAGATGATTCAAACTTGATGACATGGAGGGTTATCCTGCTGGAAGTAGCCCTCAGACGATGGGGATACTGTGTTAATAAAAGAAATGGCAACAATACTCATGAGGCTGTGGCGCAGACGCGATTGGTACTAATGGGCCCAAAGTGTGCCAAGAAAATACCCCCACACCATTACACCACCACCAGCAGCCTGAACCGTTGATATGGATCCATGCTTTTATGTTGCTTACGGCAGATTCTGACCCTACCATCTAAGTGTCCAGCAGAAAACGTGACTCATCAGACCAGGCAAGGTTTTTCCAATCTTCTATTGTCCAATTTTGGTGAGCCTGCGCAAATTTAAACCTCAGTTTCCTGTTCTTAGCTGCAGGAGTTGCACCCGGTGTGGTCTTGTGCTGCTGTAGTCCATCCCCCTCAAAGCTCCCCTCTGACCTCTGGCATCAACAAGGCATGCGCACCTCCAGAACTGCCAGTCACTCGATATTTTCTCTTTTTCTGAACCCTAGAGTTGGTTGTCTCCAACTGGTGCAAAATGCAGCCGCACTAGACCACAGAACCCCCGTTCTTGCATCCCTACACTGGCTGCCTGTGCATTTTAGAATTAATTTGAAAATTCTTGTCTTGCCCCACAATTCCTCACGGTGCTTCTTTTCCCCTAGAATCCTTCTCGGTGCCTTAGATCAGCTGAACAGCTTTTACTGAAGGTATCAGAGAAGAAGCTCAGGGGAGTTTGCTGTGGCTCCACCGAAAATATGGAATGAATTTATTCGGTGGTATTCTGCCCTAGGTGAGACTCTGTCCCTTTTCTGACGTTTAGTTCTTTTAAAAGATGGATATTCTGATGCTTATATTGTTTTTAATTTTTAGAGTTTTAGTGTTTTAAAGTATTTTATCACACCTGTTACAGCACTTTGTTATAAATAAAGATGATGATGATGATGATGATGATGATGGTGGTGGTGGTTGTGCATCCCAGTAGACCAGCCTCTAACAACCATGCTCAGCTTGAACTTGCTGTACATGCTTAAATGGACAGAGTTGCTGCCACATGATTGGCTGAAATTTGCGTTAACGGGCACTTGGACAGGTGTACCTAATAATGTGGCCATTGACAGTCAATGTGAACACATGACACAGTTAAAATAAAAAAAACATGGAATAAAGAACCATTGACAAAACTCTGGTTTCCAAGTCCCTCACTGCCATTGACGATAATCTAGTGTTTGTTTTCCTCCCCTGATTCTTTAGTGAATTATTTAATTTTGAAACGTGTTTATATACACAACCTCTAGTCTGGATTTTTCCATTGGTATAAAAGGATGCATTTAACTCTCTGATCCTTGAATAGAACGGACATCTCTATTGGTTGTCCCTCAGAGAAGCGGTGTCTTAACATCTTTGGTGTTTAAATATTTTTTCTGCTCTATTTCAAGGAAAGCATTGGCTGTTTTCCCACAGACTGTAAACACTGTGGCTCTGTGGAGAGTTTACAACATTGCTTTCTTACCTAAACACAGACATCTTGTTCATTTCAAACTGAAAGAACCAGAGCCAGTCTTACAACATAAGCGCTGCTGTTATGAATTTTCCTACCAAGGAAACCATGAAATCTCAGACAGTTGTCTTTCCAAATTCTTTGGATGGTTAAAGATGATTTGTAAACGCAGGGACTTTTAACATTCTACATTTTCGTTACAATCTTTGGTCATGTGACATGCAAAAGACAGTAGTTTACTAGATGGCTAAAGCATACAAGTTGGATGTTGGGTTGCTATTTTTTTGAACGTGACTATATGAGTGCTACAAACTTTACCATTTGATCAATTGTTTTCCAGACCCAAGCTATAGACTTTTGAAATCGGTTGCTAAGGTAAACAATCTGGTTGCTAAGACATTTTGTCATTAAAAGTTACCCTTCTCATTATGAGTGATATATGCCAAGTCCATGTACCTGGTATTTTCTGAAGCTGAAATGTAGACCTGCTGATTTGGTGTAGTATCTATGGAAGAGTCAGTGACATAATATAATGTCCGAGTCAAATAAACCAACCCACGTCTCCATCATTAACCAAAGCTGATGTAGAGTTCAGACAATATGGTTGCTAGGGTAAACGGTTGCTAGGAAGCTGTCATTGATAATGACAAACCCCCGATTTCTCTATGATGTATGATCTTGCAGATAAATGCCATTATAAGTCAATGGTAAATATTTAACCTCGAATAGAGCCAGGGGTTCAAATACTTTCACACAGTGCTTGGTATGTTCTTGTACAAACTGGTAACCTCCACATGTTAAGTCAATGAACCGTTTCCCAGCATTCTCCGCAATTTCCAAGAATTTCTTTAGTGGTACCAATCTGAAAACATATAATAACCCAAGGCAGACCAGTTTGGAGGTCTTGGCAAAGATTGGTGACCGAAGCTTGACCGATCTAGGAGGAGATAGGTAATTAGCATATATGGTTGATAATGAAAAATTGGTGTGACTCTAAATGGTTGACGGGTAGTATTTTACTGATGGTAAAACCTTTTTCTTGAAGCTGTATTGAACATTGTTTTTAAATAAACGTAATTCACAGGCTTAAAAATCCTACAAGGATAAAACCAACCCTCTTCTGTGGGATAGCGTGACTCCTGTCAGCAAGATGTGTTCATCGTCCTGCGATGGAAACAACTTCTTGTCTCCTTTTTCTCTCTTTGATTTGACCTTCTTCAACTTTGAGTCCTGAAGAAGAGAAGGAACCAGTCAGAAATCTCTGAGAAGCAGAGGTTTACATGCAACAGTATCAACAATCTGTTCGAAGAACCTACATAAGCCAACTTGAGGTATTAGCTATTTAAAGAGGCCATATCATGCAAAATTTTTAGAGCTTCCTAATATTTTATTGTAGTAATTTTTAGAGAGCTCAGAAAAGCTTGAGAAAATTATCTGCGTCACTGATTTTCTTCCCCGCCCATTAACCAATCAGATTAACTTCCTATTTCCATGTAGAGCAAACACATTGCTGCCTGAGTTAAAAAGCTAAACCTAAACAAACTAATACAATTGCAACGATGTTCCGTCAAGTTCTAACCTTCAGGCAGGGTTCACTCAGCATAGTGGTGGGTGGAACCCAAGATACATGTTCTAAATTCTAGAGATCTAATTGGATGAGGTGAAAATGAGTGGAAGCCAACAACTCAGCATCCAATCTGACTTTCAGGCACTACTGTGCCATTAAACAGCTGCTTAAATGCTTTGTGTTTTAAGCATCATGTCGTTTCAATTAGTATTGTTCTAGATTCTTAATAGGAAATTAATTAAAAAACAGTTTCTGCAAACTATGCAGATAGAATTATGTTATTTCAATGAAAGACTATAAAAGTAACACTTGATTTTGAAAGAATTTAAAAAATGCCCATCGCTTAAGAAATTGACTGGAAGTGAGATGAGTGGAAGAAATGGAGCACAAAGACGTCCACTGCCACCATCTGGTGGAATATAAGATAGCTATTTGTAAGAGTGTATTTCACACTGTGGTCAACAGAGCTGTCATTACTGCTTTTATTATGACAGAGTCTGTGGTCTGGTGGAAATTAGGGCTATGCAATATGGACCAAGAAAAATCATATTGCAATTTTTTTTAACAAATATTGCAATTGGGATTTTATTTGCGATTTTTGCATCCGTTTTTGCTTTTTCAAACAAGCTATATACATACATACATTCTAAATGTATTCAGTGCACAAGAAGTGCATAAGAAAACATTTCACAATGAAATAACAAAACTAGTAAAACTGTCTTTAAAACAGACAACATAAAATAAATTAAGATTAACTAACCTCAATTCTATTTAACAGCATACTATACACAGTCGTACTAACTGCTTGATGAACCAATCTGTAATAGATT
Source organism: Danionella cerebrum (assembly GCA_007224835.1). NCBI lineage: Eukaryota > Metazoa > Chordata > Actinopteri > Cypriniformes > Danionidae > Danionella > Danionella cerebrum. Next base: position 210,038 of record SRMA01026039.1, read on the forward strand.
GTCTTAAAAACATGTAAAAAAATAAAGATTACCTAACCTGAATTACAGTCATAACAATAAAATAAAACTAACATAAATGTAAAACCACAAAACAGATTGCTCTCTTAAAGGTTTTTATTTTTGCAAGAAAAAACATCATGTCCACAATTTCCCCTAGTACTAAACACCCTCTACGAAGGTGAGCTGGTGGCAGGAATACAAAGATTCATTGTGTGCAAGGTGAGCTCTGATTGGTTAATATATTAAAATTATGCGCATATAAACGTATTCTCAATATATTAAATGAAGAGATAAAATTGCAGCCTTATTCGGTTTAGAAATTTGTTTTGTTCAAACTGCAATTAATTGCACAGCCCTAGTGGAAATATATAAATTTTTTCTAGTTTCCCGGGAACGTTGATTACGTATGGACTGTTTTCCTGGGTTTTTGGAGGTGTGGTTTGTTATTGTTGTCACATCTTTTGGTTGGCATTCCTGTTCAGCGTTTTCTGTGTTTGTTTAACATCAAAAGAAACAAGGGCTGCTGCTGTTTATTCTGCCATCATGGCTTATTGCATGTTTCCTGATCACTGAACAGAGGCACTGAACTCAATGCTGAATACACTTTTTAGAAATGGCTCAATATGACTTCAGCACAGTGATCGATTGCCACTTGTAGATTTGGTGGAGTCTTTTACAGCATTTTATGTGTTTTCGTTTTAAAAGTGAAAAAAGCAATCTTCGTGTGGACCTGGCTTTGATATGTCTGCCTTAGATAGCAAAGTCTCAAATTAGAATCGTAGATAGATGAACTAAGCAATATTCATTCATTCATCTTCTAACCTGCTTATACCCTTTCGGGGTCACTGGGGTCTGCTGGTGCCTATCTCCATCTCAATTGGACAGGTCACCAGTCCGTCACAGGGAACTATGCACTAGCAAAGACCAAATGCTTACGGTCGTCTACAACATATGGTTCCAACCCCACTGAGGAGGTCGCCAGAGTTCGAGCCATTAATATTCAGAGACTTGTTTTAGGGCTTAAGCATCAACAACATTTACAAAAAAAAAAAACCCTAAAACGTTTTCACATTGTTTTTATGAGCCTTCAAAATGTAAGTGCCTGCAATAACTTTTTTGACCACTACAACACTGGCGCTACTGAGTAAATTAACCTGTTAACACCAACCCTCCTTTTTGAACATAGGTCCTTGGTGTCTTAAATTAATGTCCTTGGTGTCATTAAAAAGGAAACCCTTTCTAGTTTTTCAGGAAAATGTAAGGAACTGGATACCTTAAACAAAACTAAAGTTATAGATTCACAAACTTTGTAGAAATAGTAGAAATTATCCTCGCCTAAATTATTTTTTGTTGTTATTTTTTAAATAAATGAATTCTTGAGTCCCTGGAAAACTTTTGGACAACACTGACCGGAAGCCACAACTGTAGACCAATACATGATCAAAATCTGTCAAAATGGAGCAAAACATGTGTTTTTTGGAGTGATTTTTATAAGACAATGTCCAGGCGGGCACCATTGGCACCAAATTGGCACTTGGTAACCAAATGAACAAATTGATGTAAATTAATTTTGATTTAATGTACAGATTTGATTTAAATATAAATCAATACCACTAGATAAACTATTCAATAAAAAATATTTTTAAAGAAATTGCAAACAATGAAAAAAAAAAAGTGAAACAATGAGCGCTCCGCTCACCGGTGTACGCAAAACTGGATGACTGAATTCGTTGGAAAGCTCTTCTCATTGGCTAAATGACCCGTCAATCTGATTTGAGCTTATTTGTGACTGGTTGCCTGTACACACCTGTGAAAAAACGAGGACCCACATTGACATTCTCTCTCAAGGAGTGTACAGGTCTTGTTTAATGGCTTGCTTACTTAAAAATAGCAGGTGCAATTATGCGATCTCTCTGTAAGTGGCCCGTAAGTCTCAGTCAAAGTAGAGAAGAGTAAGAATGGTGGTGCGACAGTCTAAAGTCAATGCCGGATGAACGGAGGAACCATTTATTCCTTCCATTCCTTCTTAGGATAGCAAATATCTTTTCCGACTCACTCTCAAACACAATATCATCTTGAACAGGGAACAAAAAGTCTGTGTTGCATTGAGAGGAAAACAGGAAAGGCCGATGTTGATTACTGGGGCTGCAGGGAGGGATATTTGAGCAGACCCACGCGTTCTTGTTAATGTGAGTGTGTTTTGGGTCACTTGGCGAAAGGACACATTCTTCCAGACTCCCTGCAGCCCGTGTCCAGTGTGACCCTCAGGATTTGAGATGCCGGCCCAGCTTTACAGTGCATTATACAGGAAAAAACCTTTGACATACTTTCGAAAGTTTTTTCCTGACCTGCTTTCAACAAAACATCCTTCCCACGATTGAAAGTGAGATGAAGGACCAGTCCAGTAGAAAATTCCACAAAATTATACTTCTGAGATTTCTGATTTCAGTGATTTCAATTAACATGCGTTCAACCACTCCTGAATCTAATTTAACAGATTGTTACTCATTTCATACAAGCAAAAATTTGCCTGGGATTTTGGGCGGGTGTCTGCAACACAAAATCTGGGCACTTTTTTTATCCGTTGCTGGGGTAAACGCTCTGGTTGCTAGGAGGGAATCAATGGTCATTAAAAGGTTTCCTTGTCACCAAGTCCTATGGTCCCAATGTAAGTCGCTTTGGATAAAAGCGTCTGCTAAATACATAAATGTCTATGGTTCTACCATTTTTGAAGGGAGTCAGTGACATAAAATTATGTATTTTAATTATAATTTCACTATGAGTAAAATAAACCAACCCCCACGTCTCTATAATTTTGTAAAGCTGAGATGGAGAAATGGTTGCTAGGATAAAAAAACCTGGTTGCTATGGAGGGGTCTTTGGCAAAATATGGTGTTCCGTGTGTCAATATGAGTAAAATAAACCAACCCCCATGTCACTACTATTTTTCTAAGCTGGGATAGAGACATGCCAAATTGGTTGCTATGGTAAAAAGTCTGGTTGCTATGGAGGGGTCAGTGACAAGTTTCGAATGTCACTATGAGTAACACAAGCCTATGTCTATATCAAATACCACAGCTGAGATATATTTCAGAATTTTTGGTTGCTAGGGTATATAGTTTGGTTGCTAGGGAGCTGTCAGTCATAATTATAAAAAATAAGTTGTTACTATGATTGACATAATTTTTTTTCTTGAATATATTTTGTTGCCTTTTGCCATTTATTTTCAATGGCCATCCTGGGGTTTAAATACTGGATTACCTCGCACAGACTGGTAACCTCAACAAGTGTCAGTTGAGCTTCTCAGTTTGAGTTGAACATGTTTGACCCCATGTTAAGGCAATGGAAAATTTCCCACAATTCTTTTAGAGGCACCAGTCTGAAAAGATATAGCAAATGTATAAAAGCAACACTGTTTTCTGCTAGATCTATATAATCGTACAGCTATGAACTCAACCATTCATTTTCCAACACGTTTATTTCCTTTTGGGGTCACGGGGGTCTGCCGGATCTCCAGCGCACATTGGGTGAGAGGCAGGGGTACACCCTGGACAGGCCGCCAGTCCATCACAGGGCAACATTCACTCACACATTCACACCAAAGAGGAATTTAGATTATTCAATTAACCTAACCGCATGTTTTTGGGATTGTGGGAGATACTGGAGTACCTGGAATCGGCACCCTCCTAACTGGAAGGACACTGCGCCACTATGCAGCCAGCTAAGAACTGTACAAAGTAAAATAAATCTCACGAATTGACCCAAAAAGCTTCAAACTCTAATCACTTCCATGTGTATTGAGCAAGAACACGCCGTCTGATTACACATCATTGCCTCTTAAGCGTCAGTCAGTCCTGGCACTTGTAGCACATATATAAACATAAAGATTCAATCCCTCAGATAAACTTGTCTCTGACCTCAAATGAGGTCCAGCACTCTGCGTCTGGTGTCGTCCTCTCTCGTTCTCTTGCCTTCTTTTAGTAAAACATTTAGTGGAAATAAACAAAGCTGACAAACTCCTGACATCACTGAAGGATAACAGTGTCTTTGAGAAAACAGACTTCCCATGATTCCTTGAGATAAAAGGTGCCTAGCGAACAGAAAACCTGCCAGCCGAGATAACAATTTAGATATAAAGCCTGGAAATGAGCTGATTTTAATATAAAACAGTATCTATGTGAAAAGGGGCTTTGTTTGTACCAACTCTGGAAGAGTAAATAAAAAAAAATTATTTTCTTGGGGTTTAATTGAAGCTTCATCTTTTATGTTACTGACCCCAGAATAGGAGGACAGAGGAACGAACAAGTTGGCGACAGATTGCAGCATCTCTCTTTCTCCATTCAGGAGACCAATCTCTTTTAGAGCCTGATGCTGGATGGAGAGTGATTTTCAACTTGTCGCAGGCTTTCGATCGGGTTCAGATCAGGAGACACTTCCATCACCTTCACCCTGATGTTCTGCAGAAATGCAGCAGTGGCTTTAGTCGTGTGTTTGGGATCATTGTCGTGTTGGAAAAATGTTTGGAGTGATTGCAGCATCTTCTCCTTCAGTATCGAGCAGAACATTGTTGAGTTCTTTGATGAAATGCAGCTCCCCAACACCAGCAGCTCTCCTGTAGCCCCACATAATGAAACTGCCACCACCATGTTTCACACGCACCAGGCATTTTTTTTTTAAATCCTCACCTTTACGACACCAGACAGTTGTAAAACCATTCTTTCCAAAAACAGTAATCTGTGTCTCATCGCTCCAGAGTAAAGGATCCCAGGAGTCTTATTTATGAGAGGCTTCCTTAGTGGATCCGCCGTATGGTGTCACAGGAAAAGCTCGCTCCAGTTTGGTTTCTACTGCTCTAGATAACTGCTAAATGTTCTGGTAGTCCTTACTTTTTTTGTGTAAAGAAATAATTTCCTTTCTCAGATTTTGTGACATTTTTCTTCCATGGGGAGCCATTGCTGACAGCAGGAAGTGGGAAGGGAAATTAATCATTAGATTTGCTCGTGGTTGGCACCTGTTCATTAGAATTTTGTCATCTTAAGTCTGGTGTGCCTCATCAGACTATAATTGGAGGGGGGGGGGGGGTTACTCATTTTTGCAACAAGGGCTTGAAAGAATCTGTCAGGGAATTCACATTTTTGTGTGTTTGAAAATGAACAAATCTTGTTTGTATTGTTTTGTAGTTAAGTATCTCTTAGAAAATGTTGATTCTGAAATGAAACTAAAGGTTTTCTGACAACTGTATTCGGCTGCACTCATTTATGCTAAACACTGTATTTCTGTTCTCGACAGACATTTCCACCTCCAGTTCTGAGACTGTGGTGTCAATGATTTTCGAGGGAAGGGAAAGATTTTGCTGCATTTGTCCGGTGAAATCCACATAAAACAAGAAGCTAACATTTCTGATGCTACACTTGTCCGTAAAATATAACGATAAATATCTTTCAAAAAGAATCTTTTGCATGGATATGAAGATCCTTGAATAACTATCTATACTTTCTTAGATAAAAAAATAAATAAATTTAGTCCTCAGCTTTTTACTCATTCCCGTTACCCTAACCCACCCCCCTCCTGGAAAAACTGTGGAATTTCCATAAGTCACTTTTTCAGCAGGAAGTTGGATCACTTGGATCTTTAGTAGGGGACCCATGGGAAGAGCAAAGTTCTCTCAATTTATTATTTTTCAATTTATTATTACATACTTGATGATTTTGTGATGGTGTCTTGGCGCGTCATTTAAAAAATGCAATCCCGTTACTCAAATGATATCAGAGATTAAATTAATTTAGTGTAAAAATGCACACATTTGGTAAATAACTGAATTTATAGAATGTCCTGGTTTCTTTGACTATTTAGCATGTTCTTGCTAATTCTTTGCTAAAAAAAATCAGTCCAGTTACTTATATAAAAAACAACAAGGCCATCTTTTGATTAAAAATCAAATATAACATTTAAATAAGCTACTTCCAGTGGACCATTTGGAATACTGAAGTATGTTTGCTACTGGAATCTGTTTTGAAATCAAGTAAAAAATATAACTGCAAGCAGTAATGCGGGGCCAAGCCTCCAGTAGGCAAAACGTGAGCAGAAGTACCATCAAAATGTAAACCAAAGACATATGAAATCACCACAAGGCATGGTAGCATAAAAAACAAGTTGAATTGAGCGCTATTTAAAATTTTATGAATTCTGACCATTAGGTGGCGCTCTTAGTAACTTTTGTTTTCGGGTCAGCCTTTGGTACTGATGACTCACAACAAATTTGGTGTCAATATGGCAAATGGTTGCAGAGATACAGCTTCGGAAACCCGACGGCATCGCAATAGTCATGGCTCTTATCGAAAACGGTAAAAGCAATCAACAAGCTACGGATAACTTTTTGCCAGCAAGGTCTAAGGATGTTCCGATTCAAATTGGGTGAGAATCTGACAAACAGTCTGGGTGGAGTTAGAAAAAGTAAGGTTTTCAGCCAATTCAACATGGCAGACAGGAAGTTTAATCTTTTATGGTAAATTTTATATCTATGTTCTCAGCTCGACCTAAGGAACAAAACTGGATGAGATTTTTGACAATAGGCTAAAGCTAGCAAAAGTAATTAGCATTTTTGTAAAACCTTTTGTATATCTTTTGACCACAAGGTGGCGCTGGTGTAAAATTTGTTGAGTCCCTTCAGGGCACGGTGTCAAACATGCAAAACAACTTTCAGAACTTCAAAGTAAAGTATGTTTGAAATACAGCATTTTTTGCCATAATTCAAAATGGCCGACGCCCAAAATGGCCGACAGAGTAAAAATGGACATGGTTCGACTCGGCTTGATGCTCCAAACGCGCTGATACAAATTTTATGAATTTTGGACAAACGGTTTGGGAAATACAGGCCGAATTGCCAATTTTTTATATTTCCGGGCCACTAGGGGGAAGAGCGACGAAACACTGCATGCTCAGATCATAGGTGTTACAACATAGACAAAGTTTGGTGTACATAGGTTAAACCGTTGCGAAGTTATAGCCTTACAATCATTTTTGCGAGTTTTGCGTAAGGATCATTCGCTAATAATTCGATAACAGTTTGACGTTTCAAAAATCCAAGAAATAACTTTTGTTCGGCAGAGTAATTAGATGATGTGGAGCGAATTTCGTGAAGTTTGGAAAAACGGCCACGGAGGAGTTAGCAAAAGTAGGTTTTTCATAAAATTCAAAATGGCGGAAAAATTTGCATGGCGGAAAATGACGTCATAGGGTCAAGTCGATTCGTCTTGAGCCAAGGAATCAGTGGGAAGTGGAATTTTGTTTATACGACTTACGGTTCAAAAGTTATTAGCATAAACGTAGCTGAAACTTTGGCCTATTGGTGGCGCTAGACGGTTTGGTTTGGAGACTTCAAATTTGGTCAGATTGTAGGTCAGACGTGGCCCCTAAAAACAAGCAAATGCCACCAATTTGGTGAACGAATCTTTTACGTAGTTTTCTGTTGCTTATTGTAATTGTACTGAATTGTTCTCATTTGTTTCAGCTGTTTTGAGGAGGCGCTCATTTTAACATTACAAAGAATGGGAGGTTTAAGCTTGGTCTTAATACTCTTAGCCTACATTTTTCCGATCGTTCAAAAAGAATGCGTGACATCCTTTTGTCATGCACTGAGATCCACACAAACTCCATGAATCCTGTTTTTTATTGCATGCATCAGATTTAAATGTTACATCATACTTCCACAAGGTCAACAAACAGCATTGTGTTCAAAGCAACAAAGCATCCTGAATGTCTGTGTGCGGCAGTGTGTTTACCTTAGTCGAGGGGCTCAGAACTTCCTGTGTTCCCTCCAAGTCTTTATCCTGCAAAGGCCAAGGAGAAGGGAACAATGAGAACATGCACACACACGCACGCACACACACACACACACCATTAATATCACAACACACTCTCACACAAGAATGCCGGGGATATTTTTAGCACAGTTCCATAAACAGACCCTTGCAGATTTTGAGGAAGAATTTCATTTACCCCCAAGAAACTACACAGAAAGCAATGGCTGAAAATACAGCTAAAATCTGATTGATTACTGAACAAGATCTCTTCTAGCCAAGCTGTTAACTTCCTGTTCAGGGTCTGCCCTCGTCCTCTTCCGTCCTTCTCCATCAGTTCCAGTGCTGCCTCCTGGAAAACGTATTCGTGCCAAGTATCCATTGATTTGGCAAAGGTTTTGAAGTCAGTAAACTTTGGTAAGATTTTGTAGCAGAGAAGCTCATCAAATTAAAACATCCTTGCCATGCTTTTTCAATCATTTTTGAGGATAACGTCATTGTAAAGTGCTCAAATATAATAAAAATAATAATATGCAGAGGTCATCGAAATCTCTAGTGGTCTTCTTCCCTACTTCTTCCGGTATTCTTCCTATTCTTCTCACTCATGAACCTTTCCCCCTCACCTTCTCCCTTATTCACTCCCCCTTTCCGTCCAAGTAACGCAATTAATGTAAACTGGTCCGTGAGAAATACAACTAGCAAATAACTACAAACATCCACTACTTCAATCCAGGTGAGGAAACACCACTCTCCTTTATTAGGGCTTCTGAGCAGGACAGGACACGATAAAAAAAAATCTCTAGTGGTCACACTGAACATTTAAATAATTAACCAATCGCTAAGCTCCACCCCTTTGAAACCAAACCACGGTGAGCGCCCCCATGGTGCTGACTGCAGAATGATAACCAAGCCTATGGGGAAAAGCTGAACTTTAAAAATGATTTCCTCAGAAAGTACGGTATTTGCTCAAATTTTTCTATATAGTGAACATACTTTAATAGTTCCGTGAATTAGTTTTCGTGTGGTTCAGGATGGTTAAGATGTTCCCATTAAAAAACTAGGAAGGGGTCATGTGATTGACAGCTATGATTGACAGCTACACTGAACAGAGCTGACTTACCGCAGTGTTCACGTCGTGAGGAAGATAATTTATGCTGCCAACGATCAAATTCAGAGAAGTCGCTCTCCAATTCTTCTTTAAATTTCAAAAAAAGTTGTACATAACAGATGGCTTGTGAGAGCGGCGTGTGTGAGCCTGACTTGAGGCGGTGCTCTGAAACCACAACGGTTCTACCCTTGACAGGAAGTCGCATGTGCACATGTGCAGCCGTCAATGGCAGCCTCCTCTCCGGCTCGGAAATAGCTTCAAATGGCCAAATTTGGAGCTGTGGTGTCACAGACACCATCCATATTTTTTACAGTCAATGTTGCCAACTTAGCACAACCAGATAATTTTTCTTTGCTTCATAATTTGAGCAAAGAACTGGTTTGGACTCAAACACACCAGATTTTATGACTTTAAAAATCAGCCGCTTTTGAGAGTAAAGGCCTCTACACACCGGTTCGAGATTCTCACAAATCTTACGATGGCTTCTCAGGAGACTGCTCTTAGTCTGGGTCGAGGAAATATTGATGCAATAACACTCCCTGCCTGAAGATGGTGTTTGCAGTAAAACAACCGTGCCACACAGGGAAACAGAAAAGAAGACGATGACGACAGAGAAGAAATCAAGGAATTCAGAGATATTTCTTCGGAGAAAAAAATCTTTTCTGTGTGAAGTCACTACGAAAACGCGGAATGAGCACCACCGGGCGGCTCTTTTGAGTGGTCCTACTCGCCTCATCAAAAAGCCAGCTGTCATTGCATCAATATTTCCTCGACCCAGACGAAGAGCATTCTGCTGAGAAGCATCCGAAGATTCAAGCGAATCTTAATTTGGATCGGTGTGTAGAGGCCTTAATCTAGCAAAGCAAATCTAGCTATGCCCTATGTAACGGGAGTCTAACTCCTGACCTCCAATTTACAATCAGCTGCACATTCTTTTTTTAAAGACCAAGAAAAGGTAGAGTTCAGATTGTTTAAGTACATAAGATTTCAAAGCCGACGGTGTTTTTAGTGTTTACTGGCGTTTTTTGGATGATGTTTACATTGGTTCAATTACCGTATTTTTCGGCTCATAAGACGCACTTTTTCTTCCCCAAAACTGAGGGGGAAAAGTTGGTGCGTCTTATAGACCGAATGCAGAGCGCCGCGAAGTCCGGTCACGGCAGTATGCGAGGCGTAAGAGCTCCGGAGCTAGGCCAAAGCCGCGGCCATATTTGTTTACCCAGCGCTGCGCGCTGACGTCATCGCCCATCTCTGCCATAGCGCGGTCGTAACGAAAACGGGGAAAAAACTACATTTCCCACAATGCCTTTGGCTTCCGCATCCATACTCACGAGCGAAAGTACAGAGCTCAGCTGCCGTTTCTCAAACATTAAACGTAATACTCTCGCATTTGAGTGATCTCTCACGCTACAAACCCGATTTCTCACGCTAAAATACATTTCAAGATGTGAAATGGGCACAGCTAATAGTTTATCTGCGCTTGAGCTTGACAATAAGATGATGATCGATCTGCATCGTCTTCAGTCTGTGAGGTTTTTTTTCCGCTAAACATTCACTTGGACAGTTTCACAAACTTGGACAGTTTGATCCTTCATTAATGGAGTTATGTGGGTTTTCATAAGCTGACAAAAATCAAAAGGATTTATATTATAACAGCAGGTGAACGTCAGATGCACAGCGTGCACAGCGCTCTCTCTCTCTCTCTCTCTCTCTCTCTCTCTCTTGCTCGCGTGAGGAAAACAAAATGCTCTCAATGACTGAAACTCTTCTTTAATAAACTCAAACTCAAATCATCTCTCAACGGTACATCTCACACATGTACATACGAGATAACAAACGTAAGTAACGTGCTCTGCAATTGGGTAGTGTTCCTAACCAGGTAAGAGCGCATAAGGATCATATCTTAACACCATGCAACCGAATTGTCACTTGAATAAGTTATAAATAATGAGTTATTTAACATTAAGGAGTAGTTACATTTATTTTACATTAAAATAATTATTAATTAATTATACATAATTATTATTTTACATCTGGGGGTGCCCAGATTCTTTTAAAGGTTTAAAAGGGGGCTCAACTAAAAAAGTTTGCGAACCACTGTATTATTACTAATGTGGGGGCAATCTTACTGGCTATTATTAGTAATGTAGTGACAATGTTACTGGCTATTACGGTATTACTAATGTGGGGGCAATGTTGCACTGGAACAGTGATGGTGATAACGAATGGTGGACTTTAGAGTGATGAGTGGGGCAAAGAAAAACATTACAGCCTTTTTTTGTTACTTTACTGTTTACTGTCTGTTCATGTTACATGTTTGGCTGTTACCTTTTACACAGTTGATATAAAATATTTTACAACAGTATTTGGTTCAGAATCTTTTTTTCTAGATCTTCCTCTTTTAAAATTGGGTGCGTCTTATGTGCCGGTGCGTCTTATGAGCCGAAAAATACGATACTTTATATCCCAACTCCCAGTTCACAAATACTTGTTTTTTTGCCAAATTCGTTTAATTAGCACCTTATTTTATTAAATTATCAGCAAATATAGTTAACTACAATATTTATTTTATATTTAATTAAAGCATGTTGACTAATGGTGTATGTTTGGTGTTACAAATACAGAGAATTTTTTTACATCCTGCGTTTCAACCTGTGCGCCAATCAATTAAAAACAGTTAATCACAATTTAATCACAATTAAACTAAGTTTTTGGATATGTAAATGTAAATAATTAATGTAAGCTCAAGACATAGAAATTTTCGTAACACCTTCAATAAAGCATCAATACCCTCCAAATGAACTGTCGGCTTGAAAGCCGTGTTTATTACAGATTACGGATCACAAAAACAAGTAATATAAACACAAAAGGAAAATAAAAAGTGTGAAAAAAAGTCCTTTCTTTGTCATACCCATACTTCTCTGAATGTTGAACATACAGAACGTTAAATATTTCAAATAAATGAATAAAATATAAAATGAATTTGGTCAAAACTGATGAGAAAACTGAGCCCAACTCTAATAGTATGTGTATAAAATAGATTTACGAAAATAGAAGAGAAACAGTTAAACCAATCAGAGTTTAGTCTAGCGCCCTGCTAGTTTTCAGGACATCACACTCTATCAGACGACGAGAAAATCAGTTACTTTGATGGCTCCCAAAACATGTTCCTTTTGGGAAGAATGTGACCTCGTCAAGGTCTACATCTAATGTCACACTGGTCAAAGAACATTTTGGTGAGCTCTTCTGAAATGCTTCAAAACAAGGTCAAAGGGGAGAGAAGGAACTCTTATCTGGAACCGTCTCTTGCTGCAGCTCTTTCTGAAGCTTATCAGTGTCCTCCAGTTAAACAGCTGACAGAACATTAGACCAGATGAGGATCAATGCCATAGATCTAGCAACGTCTCAAAAACTAGCTTTATCCATCAAAATCAGCCAATGGTCCTCCTTTCAGAAGAGACGTAACCGTGAAACATGATTAAAATTCACGCAGTAGAGTTTAACCAGAAATTATTCACATTCATTCCAAATTTTATTATTTGTTTTATTTTTTATCATTTTTTTTAATTACAAAAAAAAAATTATAATGACCAAAAGTCATTTTTATAATCATATTAGACACGACGCTCAACACCTTTTTCTGGAAAGTTTTGCCATTTCCTCTTTGCTTCATCCGGCTGTTGTGAAACCCTTTTCCCTGTTTCACTACATTACCCATAATTCCCTTAATACAGTTATATAAATATAGTTAGCTTCCTTTTAACATTCTCGTTGTGTCTGTGAAGTGTAGCACCATCTTTTCTTCTGGAATGAGTGAATAAAATAAAGCCATTCCTTAAAATATTGCAATCCAAACCAATCCAAGATCGGATAATTGTAAGGCCATGACCACATGTACTCAAGGTTTTTTTTTTTTGTCACACTGTATACAAAAAAAAACCCACGTCCACACGTCCGATAAAAAAAAAAAGCATCCCCAAGGACACTAAAACACACGCTGTAATCACTCTGCCAAACCAACAGGTGGCAGCCATCATTTCATGTCTTTTTGAAAATTATTAGCACTGCACAGCAAATTTAGCAGTGTCAATCCAACACTTAAATTGTAACACCGCTCAGATCATATATGGTCCCAATCTATCGGGTGTAAAAAGTACACTGGTTTGAGTGTTGAATTTAGAGCTCAGGGCATTTGGTGTTACACTTATCCATCGTCTCTCCTCAAGGCAGAAGTTGCTCTGGGCGGAGTCATGATTTTGGCACACTTTTAATTTGCAGGTGTAAATGTAAAGCCAAATATATTTACTCCCATAATCTACACAGACCAACTTTACTTTTTAACACCATGCATTGTTAATTCAATACTTTGGGAGTTAATTACATTTCAAACTGATAATTTTATGGTAAACATAAGCGATGTTCAGCGATAAGGCCTTTGCCCACTGAAGTCCGAAATTTTACGATCAAAAATAAAATTGAGCTCACGATGTGTCTATTACACAAACAAAAACACTGCCTCTGATTCATTCGTCCGATAAAACAATCAGAACTTGTTGAAATTTTTAGCATTTACTGGAAGCAATTTTGAGTTGGTTTGGAGCTTCTGTGGTTCCGTAGGTGGGCCTCAGATCTGACAGGTGTCTCAACACTGAGCTTTGTATGATAAACAAAGAGCAGATTTCCAAAACTCTCAGCAAGACATTACACTAACGTCCTGAAATAAACGTACAATTTTTCACGATAGCTCTTTGATTAGGAGGATAAATTCCTCCTCTCCACACATTATCAGGATCGAATGAACCCAGTATTTCATTTTCTCTCTTTTTTTTTCAAAAGAGAGATTATCAGAAATTCATCGCTGTTTGAAGACACTTTCTTTTGCGATTGTGTGTTTTTGCTAACTTTACACAACGAGTCAAAATATCCAGTGTGCAAGGCTTGTGGATCTAAAAAGTTTCCAAAATATTTTTTGTGTAAATACCCAACGAAATTTTCGGACTTTAAGGTACAAAGAGCTATAAAAGAGAAACCATGCGCACACGCATTCAAGGGATCCAACGGTACACAAAGCTCATGGTTCGGTACGTACCGCGGTTTTCGGTTCGGTTCCAATGACTTGGCATATTGTAATTCTTTTTTTAAATCATTCTTTGTATAGATCACATGATAGAAATTACTTTATTTTGCTAAATCAAGAATCAAGACACATTCATTTATTTTCCTTATTCCCTTTTCGGGGTCACGGGGGTCTTCCGGCGGACATTGGCTGAGAGGCGGGGTTACACCCTGGACAGGTCAGTTTGGTATAAAATCGAGTATTGTGCCATGCCTACTGTAATCCTGTAGGTGATGTAAGCCACAATGGTGGAATAAACAGCAACATAGTCCTCGCTTCGGCCGCCACTACGCTTACAGTTTGTAAACAACGGCAGTCCATTTCAATCTGATTGGTTTACCAGGCGATAGGTGGAGTATTGGTCTTTTAAAGAGTAGAGGTCAACCGATTCATCGGCCGGCCGATATATCCCAGCGTTATTTTTTAATATATCGGTATCGGCCAATATCTGCGTTTAGTATTGCGAATTTAAAGTCAGGCACATCCACGGGCTGCACTGTCTTATTGTTGCGGCGAAATGTGGACCCCAAGGACCCCAAGCCAAAAGAAGATTCAAAGATAGTCCTTGGAGATAAAGGTATGGCTTGAATTGTGAAAGTCTCATGGCCATATATTTATGTTATGTTACTAGTAAACTATCAAAAGTTGCTTCACGTAATGAAAGATAAAAACAAATAGCATTGAACCGGCATCACTAGCATTAGCTAAGCTAGCGTAGTCAATGGAGTCCAGTCTATTTAGTTAGCAACGAACAACGGCATGTGTATGCGAGTCTGCGTGTTTTTTTTTTTTAATTAGAGCATATTTTTTATGGTTATTATTTTCTTTGTATTATAGACTGAAGGTGAAGGTAAACTACTGAAATGCTAACTATAAATGTTTCTTCAGTTTAGTAAATGCTGTCTGAAGGCTGTTGAAATTTTAATAGTTAATATATATATTTTTTTAATGTTTCAGTTTAATTTATTTTTACTTGTTTAGTTGTTTAATAAAGGATGGTGTGCATACACTTATCTGTTTGATATTTTAGCAGAAAACGGAGGGGAAATCATCCCGATATCAGCACAAAAAAAAAATTAATCGATCTTTAATTGAGAGTCAGGATAGTTTAATGAAACCCTGAGGGTGATGACTTGTGGGTATCACAGGCCCCTGTATAGAGGTACGAGGTTCTGTAATAGTAGAGGTTTTTCGTCTTTATTTTATGTTTATCAAAACAAGTGTTTTGTTTGGAGCTTGTGATTTTGATGATTTGTTCTTTTTGAAATTTGCATTTTGACTGCCTGACGTCAGTACCATAAGACCCTCTTGTGCTAAGGTAAGAGGAGGAAACACGTACGATGACCAATGAATGGCCTTTATGATGCTTTCAAGTAGTGCGGATCTGAGCGATCAGTGTGGTGGGAATGAGACCAAATCTGCAGACGACTGCAACAATGTATCAACTGTTCCTTTTGGTCCAGACCAACTTAAACGAAATAGAGATTTTTTTTAATCTACTAAACGCCACTTTGTTTTTACTCCTTGTCTACAGTTGGAGAATTTGTTGCGCCACGCCACTCCTAATAAAAACAACATCAGTGTCTTTGCTGGACTTAGGATAACACGTACTGGTCTGTTCCCAGTGTTCCAAAGTTCTCTTTTCAGATGAAAGCACTTCAGTTGGACATCAACATCCCAGAGTCTCAGAGAGACACAAAAGTCAAGCTGCTTTAAGTACGGTGTAAGGTTTCCAGTCAGTGATTGTTTGGGGAGCATCTGCTGGTGCGGGTCCACTGTCTTTTTTTAAAGTCCACAGTCAATGCAGTCGTGTACCAGGGTTCACACTTCCTTCATGCTCAGAGGCGTTCTGGAGATGATGATTTTATTTTCCAGCAGGAGTAGGCACCTGCCCACAAAGCCAAAACTATACTAATAGCCATGGGATGACTGCGCTTGATTTGCTGGCAAACATGCCTGGCTTAACCCCCAGTGTGCTCTATTTTCAAAAGCAACATCAGATCATATCAAATCATATCAAATATCGCCACCCTGCCACGTTTCATGATGCTACAATTAGTGGAAAACGAGCCTAACAAAGAACTGGGAACACACTTTTCAGAAGAGAAACGAGTTCAGGATCCTATATAGATATAATAATTTTCTGAAATAAAGGGAATATTCCACTTGAACAGTGAACTAATATTACACACGTTTACTTTTTTGAAAGGACGTTCTTTCAGATATTACATATTTTGGGCACGTACTTGTAAAGTAAGTGATGCAGATGTCATCTCCAATCAAACACATGCTCTGGGAGTGAATATAACTTTGAATGACTGAGTTATTTGTCAGTATTGCTTTTGTTTTCTGGAAATATTCACTTTGTACATTGTTTTTACTAAACCCCAGCAGCATACTCTGATACTTTAAGAGCTTTTAGTGCATAGGTTGTAACATAAGCCTGACTGTTTCATAAGCTCCTCTCTGTCTCTGGAGTAAACAATACAGTATCTGTCCAAACTCAAGTGGAGCACATCTGATCTCTCCAGCCTGACCCCCGGGCTCTCACCTTCCTCGCGTGCTCCTGCTGCCAGGACACGTCGTCTTCCTCCGACGCCTCGTCCACCAGAACTTTGCTCTTGCTCTTCTTGAACATGACTCTCTCTCTCTCTCTGGGGGGTGAGATGTTTCTAGAAGCGCTGTATTCCCAAACCCATGAGACGAGCGCGGAGAGTCGAAAGTGAGCAGCCTGTGGTCGTGCGCTACGTTCCACGACGTGGCTTTGGTATCTTTTCTTCTTCTGATCTGATGGAAGTCGGCGCGTGCGGTTGGCTGGAGCACCTGGACCGCTGCTCCTCCCATCCCGGATCGGATTGCCTCTGAACAACCTGTTGTCCTGGCAACGAGGGCGGGGTGAGACCCCCATCGAACCCTCCCACAGTGACTTCAGAGTTTTCGGTCACTGTGAATTGAAAGCTTTTCATTGTTTTGTTATTTTTGAAAATGACACATTTGTATGGAAGCCCGTTTCTTCTTCCATACAAATGTTAAAAAATATATATTAATTGCTTAAAAAGAAATATTGAGATACAATGTTATTTTTTTAGATGAAAGTCAAAAGGTTGAGCTATAAAAGTCAAAAGGTTGAAATAAAAAGTCGAAAGTTTGATTTTTAGATAAAAAGTCAAAATTTTTTAGATGTAAAAGTCGAAAATTCGAGATAAAAAGTCGTAAAATTTGAGCTAAAATTAAAAAAAATGACACAAAACTCAAAATTTGAATATAAAAAAATGTAAGATAAAAATAAACATTTAGGTCGGATTCAAAAGTAAAAAAATTAAGATAAAAGTCAAAATTTTGATGCAAAAATAAAAATTTTGAGATAACCTGTTGAATGTTTGAAATACAAAAGTAAAATTTTGAGATATCAAAAAGTCAAACAACTGAGATAAAAGTAAAAATTTTGACATACAAAAGTACAATTTTTTTCAATAAATAAATTTTGAGATAAAAGGTTCAAAATTTTAAATACTCAATCTAAAAAAAATCTCAAATTTGTGAGATAAAAAGTCAACACTCAGACAAAAAAGATAGAAAAGTTGAAAATTGGTAAAACTTAAAAAAAGTAAAACTTTCACACAGTCAAAGATTTTTCAACTTTTTAGATATAAAAGTCACATTTTCGAGATTAAAAAGTACAAATTTCCAGATTCAATATAAAATGTTTTTAAAAGAAAATGTTGAAAGTCACATTTTTTTTGGATATATAAAGTCTAAGCTCTAAAAATGGCAGAGCATCAAACAAGAAAAAAAACTACTAAAATTACTACATACAGTTCTACATGAAAAAACTGTTTAAAAATTGTTTAAAAAACAAAATAACATCAACAGAACAGAGAAGCTCTTTTATTCTATGGTCACTCTCACCCTCTCCATTTCATATCATAAAGTTTAAAATGTGATTTATAAAAATCTGTAAAAGATATAAAAGAGCAGAAAGGGGACATAAACAATAATAGCTGCATGTATGTATACTTGTTAAAAGCTTGAATAATTTCTCCATTAATTTAAATGGGATAAAGAAAGGGGCCGGAAAACAATAGTTTCTTCTGAAGAGACACACATCCAATCAATCATCTAATCAGTCACATCTCCTTAAGCATTTAAAATCCTCATGTAATCTAGAAATGTGTTCTTGGTGTCTGAATGTTCTCATGCTTTATATATGAAGAACATCCCCTTAGTGTCCAGACTCCTCACAAAGATCTAAACCTGAAGGTCACGCTCTTGTTTATGTAGTCGGCAGGTTCCCGCAGTGGTTTCTGCCTCAGTTTAGGATGATTAGAAGCTTACAAGGCAGAAAATCAATTTACCCACAACAAACATGACAGAAAAGATGACCTTATCTTAGAAATAACACAAAAGTGTCCAGATCAGAAGGGTCATCTTTATACAGGCTGTTTACTGTAAATGCTGTACGTGGTTAAGGTGTGATAAGCGCCCTCTGCTCTGATTTGTGATGCACACAGAAATATGTGTGCGACGTTTTAATTCTAAGAAATAAAGGTTTGTAATGAAAGAAAATATCAGGTTTTGATCTTAAAAAAAAATAAAAATTTTGGGATCCATGCATTAAAGATGTTGTATAATTCAACTTGCTGAATGAACAAGTTTGAGACTTAATTTCATATATATTTTGACATACAACATAGTTGATAGATGTGGCATATTTGTACCAAATATAACCCCTAACATACTGAGCCCCCCCCCCTGCATTACACACCCACCACGATCTTTCACTGGTGGTGAAAAAGCTCCAGTTTTGTCATTGGGGGTGTAACAATGTACTCTCCTCACGATACGATACACACGTTGATATTGTTTCCACGATATGACACTCATCACAAAATTAAACAACAACAACAACAAAAGAAGACAACTATTGGCACTATTTACATGTTTACACTTTAAAAATGTAAAAGTGTAAAGCTAAGAACTTCCGGGTCTAGTCTGATTTGTATTAGGGTGCTTTCACATTTCTAGTTCGTTTTATTTGTGTGTCTTAACGCAGAGCTCCATACTTGGTTCTAATTTCATTTCCATTTTAATTCGTACTTGGCAAAAGCATATATCATGGCATCAAAACAATTACATTGGAAAAGATTACATAGAACTCAGGAGTCATAGACATAGATATGATATCTATGGATTGGAGTTGCTCTTTTTAACGAGTAACCATGGCAACAATGGGGGGCCACCCTACAAATATGGCGGACGCGATGATATCACTCCTCCCTCTAATATTATATACTATTATATTATAAATATAATTGTGTATATACATTTTATGTATATTATAAATTATATATTTTTTATATATATGTTTATATTTATGGCGATTATTGTAGTGATTATGGTTCTTGTGCATGTTCACAGAAACATTAATGTGCTAAATTCATTCTTTCACACATTTTTTTAGATGTTTGAACCGTTTTGCTACTTGAGTGTTCATAGCTTCCTCGATCAAAGAATAATTCTGTCAGGTTGGTTCTGGATGGGATTTGACGAGGAGCTTAAACCTGAAGTGGGTCTGAGCTACAACACAAGCATATGAACACAAACGGAGAATAAACTTCAGCAAACAACGTTTATTTCCACTTTTTCAGACTCACAGAAACCGCTGTAAGCTGGTTTTTAGAAAATGTCATGTTTCGAAAGTGCCTCAGATGGTTTAGTTGATATATTGTGGCGCAGTGCTGCCCCCTACTGTGCGTATAGACTTGGGTTGGGAGATTTTGTAATACAATTGCATTTACCATTTAATGTTAACGTTTAATATTTAAAACGAATTTAATGCGTTTATTTAATTTAATTGTATTGTTTTGGTCTTGTTACATTATTATTATAATTATGTACAAAGGTAACTACATTATATCAGCAAATTAGCTCTTAACTGTACTGTATGCACATTCTTTCCTTTCTTTCTCCCTCCCATTCCTCCATTCCCTCCCTCCTTACCTCCATGTTTCTTTCCTCCCTCTCTCCTTGCCTCCCTCTCCCCTTCATTAATTCATGGTTTATTGTTTTATGCAGTACTGCCCCCTACCGTTCTCCATCTCTCTCTCCTTCCTTCCTTCCTCCTTACACCCCTTATGTCCTTCATTCCTCAATCCCTCTCTTCCTTTCTCCCTCTCTCCTTCCTTCATTAATTCATGGTTTATTCAAAATATTTCACGCAGTGCTGCCCCCCACCATGTGACTTGATTTATGTTTAAGATAGTTTGTCATAAAAAAATCCACATAATTTTATCAATTCATTAAAGTTTGCTTTTCTTTGATTTATTTAAAGAGGAAAGTCTTAAATAGATATTTAAGCTGTGTGCATAGATCTTTGTACAGTAAACTGGATGGTAAACTGAAATGGCTTGATCATAATTAGAATAACAAGCTCAATGCTGTAAACATTTTTGCAACATATCTTTCCTCATTATTTCTTTCAAGCTCCTTTGTTTGTATGTTCTGTGCTATTAATAATTATTATTATTTTTGTGTATTATGCCCATGGTGATGAAAGTAGCTAGCATTCATTTTCTAACCCGCTTATTCCCTTTTTTCGGGGTCTGCCGGTGCCCATCTCCAGCACACATTGGGTAAGGGAATTTGGTTTACCTAACCAAATTAACCTTGGGATTGTGGGGGAACCTGGAGTACCTGGTGGAAACCCATTCAAACTCCTTCCAGCAAGGTGACTAGCGAGCCTCAAACCGACAACCTTCTAAAAGGAAGGCCATGGTGCTACCCACCGCATATTGTGGCGTCCAGCTAGCAAGATTATAGAGCTAAAATAGAAATGCTAAAAATAAACAAAGAGTATTGAGATGAATTGTGTATTTTCTGTGCCTTTACATTTGTGTTGAAAAAGCCTGGTTAATAAAGCCAAGAACTTCTGAAATAATCACGCTTGTGTTCATTCATTCACAGATCTGTGTGGAATCCAGTCACTTTTTCTAAGACATTTACAGAAATCCATGCACAGGCGCATAGTCAGAATAATATTAAGTAAAGTGCTTTTCTGAACTGAACGATGAATTCTGAGCTGCCACACAACCACCAGTGGAATCACTAAACAACCCATGTTTCTTGCAGAGCTCTCCATAGACACACAACTTTCAACCATTCCTGAAGCCTGTTCCCAGTTAAAACCCGCAGTTCTCAAATGAAAAAGGTCTCAAAGTCACAACAGATATAATCATGAACGCAGTACCTCCGGATAAACATTTTATTTCGTAAATAAAGACATAATGAACACGCATTACAAGATAGAAAGAGCTTCGAAAAAATACAATCATTTCTGTCATCAAAGTGCAGAATCCCTTGAAATGGCAACAACATTATAAAAATCAGTGCAAATCAGGCTGGTCGTTCAGATAGAACAGGAAGAGCTCGGGTTCCGCCTCTAAATAAAGCTGTTTGACCTTCCATTAGCAGCCAGGAGTAACAGGATTTCAGATTAGGCTCTTTTAAGAACATAAGCTCCTCCGCTCCGTCTGAGACGTCATGACATCATCACATGACTCAGCACTCCAGCCATCTGACCCCATTCACAATCAATGACAAATGCGATATATATACAGCAATATCAAAACATTTATGGTCTGTTCTGATGCTAGTTAGGAGAGAGTTTCTGATAGACCCGTGCTTCCATTGGCTGACACTGGGGCTGGTAAACCAAAGTGCAAAGAGCAAACTGGAAGAAAAGCTCCTTTGTACTTGCACAAGGTGCTGCTCTCAGAGCTACAGAGGTCACGCAAAAAATATACTTGATTTGTACATCCGTCCCATATTTACAGAACGTGTCCAACTAAGATGCTTTTAAAGCTTTAATATCATGTTAGCTGGACAGAAATGACTGACTGTGTTTGCAGTTAACATTTACACATTTTATAGATTCCAAAAATTACATGCTGACTGTTTATTAATGGTATGTAGTACACTTGAGTTGCTTTCTACAGTCAGACACATATGATGGTAAATAGTAAAGACAGTCTGCAGAGCAATGACTATTGGTGACCTGCTGAAACACACCAGTTAATAATAACATCACAGTCTCCTAAAATAACTTATTAAATAAAATTATTAAAAAAGCACATTTCATTATAAAAATTATCACAATTTTCCGTATTTTGTTACATCTGTGTTTGTTACGTCATTTGCTAGTTTTCATAGGTACTTGAAGTTCAAGCCAGTCTTTTTCAAACAGCGCCCTCCAGTGTTTTGGAGACTTAACCCACACAGGTGGTGCTGTTTTGAGGCCTAACTGTGTGGAGCCTGACGCGGAGCAAGTGGCAATCTCAGAGGCTTTTTCCTGATGCATAACAGGAAGTGACGAAAGCTGCAGTTCTTCGACTGACCACTTGAAGCACGAGAGTCTGCCACTCCACAATCCGACAGGTTTTTTGAATTTCGGAATTTACACGCCAATCGAGATTTTAGTGTGCATTTTAATCGCAAAACAATAATACATTTCAAAACAATACCCTTTTAGATCAACGACGTAATTTTTATGGTGCGAAAATTTGGTGCAGATTTTCTTTTGCGCTCCCAGGACAATTTTTTTTTTTACCGGCCGATGCAAGCGACTGAAACACGTCTGGCCAATAACAATGCAGCTAGCTGATCAACTACTAGTATTTAAATGTATTTGCCTAAAGTTATTGTTATGTTAAAACAAACGATGAGCTGTTTATTATGCTACAAACGATGTTTTGAATTCGTGCACCTGAATCCGTTGGTTCTATGAGCAATCTGTAAAGCTCACAAACATTTGTTTGATATGTGAGGCGTTCCTCAAAACTGCTTCGAATGTTCAGCTCGCGTTTGATGTGTTTAATTCATGTATGAAATATTAGCTTTTTTATATCGTTAATTTGCATAGTTCTCAATGTGTAAAAGCTTTTTGTCTGCGCATGGGCAGAAACCATTCCCACTTCTGCCCTGGCTAATTGAAGTCTCTGGAAACAATATCCCGTTTTGAAACCACTGCACTGAAATCGACACACCGTTTGAATCATTTGAGACAGGAATAGTGACATCTGCTGTCTGTCTGGGATAACTGAATCTGAGTGTACATGCCATTCAAGTTATGTTTAGGAGCTCAGTCGATGTTTGCCTTTTTTGCCCTTTTTTGCATTTTGTTGGAACCAATAGATTGACAGGGGGAGAGAGGAAGAATTTGAAAAAATTACGGCAG
The DNA here is from genome assembly GCA_007224835.1 of Danionella cerebrum. NCBI lineage: Eukaryota > Metazoa > Chordata > Actinopteri > Cypriniformes > Danionidae > Danionella > Danionella cerebrum. The sequence goes on from SRMA01026039.1 coordinate 233,293, forward strand.
GTTCTTACCGTGACCCGCGTAATCTCCAGCACTGTCCACTACACCAAGAGGCCAGACAAAGAAATTTTTTCTACAGGGGCTTGGGTCTGTTTCTCTTTTGGCTACCTCTCCTAAAGTTTTGGTCTCTTATAAAGGCAGGGCATAGCGCAACACATAGGCGAGTGCAGAAGAGTTAAGCCCCACCCACTGAATGTGGAGCCCTGCCAACGTGCCATCCTATTGGGTGCATTCCCTCGCCACAACACTAATCCTAAACCTAAACATGGTGTTGACATCATGATTCAATGTTCAGTGGGTGGAACTCCATGGTCAGTGGGTGGGGCTTATTTCTGTCTGCAATCAGGGGAACTTAAACAGCTCGACACGTGATGTGATGTAAAAAGGCCTCGTTCACATTGGTCACCTGATTTAAAGCTTAACACTATCCAGAGACACTCTGGAAGGATTTTTATGTTTCTAAAGATGGATGCTGTATCAAGTAGGAGGTCCCAAGCTGGACATCATTAGGTCTGGTGGTTTAGGGCCGTTTTTTTTTTTTTTAATACAGAGTTGTTATTTTTCACATCATTGTCATCATCAGGGTTTTCTAAACGATAATATTACATCAATGTTGGTGGTTTGCTGTCCAATCTTTTAGTACATTTTCCAAAAACTGTTACGTTGAATGATGGACACTCCCCTAGTGTCCACTCAGAGGGTTTCTGTTTTTGTTTTAAAAATTTGTTTTATACATATTATTAGGCCTTGGGAGCCTAATAATATGTATAAAAAAGGTCTATTCGATTTTATCAGAAACAAGCATTCAAACCACTTTAGCAGTTACCAAACAAAGTCGGAAAAGCTTCGTTGACAATAACGTTGACTCTTCTCAGCTATAAACTGAAGCAATGTGTTTTTATATTGTGAATATCAGAAGTATCCAAAGTCTATTAAAGATCCACCTTCAAACCATTCCCTTTCTTGTTCTGCTCTGTGTTTCACCGGAGGAAACGGGGTGAGGGTTTGCAGTGAAGCGTCAGCTGTCGAGAGCTGTATCCCGACATCCCGATGCCCATGAAGCCGAGTAACATGGCGAAGCGTGGGAAGCCAGGGCCCTCACTCTGGACGCTGACCCGAGCCGCCTGAGTCTGGAGGTGAGAAGATTTTAAATGAACGTAAAATGAAGTGCATCATTGCTTTCAAAATAAACAATGTTACGTACTAGTCAGGGAGGAGGCTATCCACCTACCCATCCGTCCATCCACCCATCCGTCCATCCATTCATCCATCCATCCACCCATCCATTCATCGATCCATCCATCCATCCGTCCATCCACTCATCCATCCATCCGCCCATCCACCTACCCATCCGTCCATCCATTCATCCAGCCGTCCATCCATCCGTCCATCCACTCACCCATCCGTCCATCCATCCATCCATCTGTCCATCCACTCATCCATCCATCCATCTATCCGCCCATTCATCCATCCGTCCGTCCATCTATCTATCGAAGTGAAGTGGATGAAGTGGATCATTGGTTTCAAAATAAACAATTTTACGTATTAGTCAGGGAAGTCACCCATCCACCTACACATCCATCCATCCATCCGTCCATCCATTCAACCATCCATCCATCCGCCCATCCATCCGTCCACCCATCTATCCATCCGCCCATCTATCCATTCATCCGTCCATCCACTCATCCATCCATCCATCCATCCGTCCATCCACTCATCCATCCATCCATCTATCCGCCGATTCATCCATCCGTCCATCCATCTATCTATCGAAGTGAAGTGGATGAAGTGGATCATTGGTTTCAAAATAAACAATTTTACGTATTAGTCAGGGAAGTCACCCATCCACCTACACATCCATCCATCCATCCGTCCATCCATTCAACCATCCATCCATCCGCCCATCCATCCGTCCACCCATCTATCCATCCGCCCATCTATCCATCCATCCGTCCATCCACTCATCCATCCATCCATCCATCCGTCCATCCACTCATCCATCCATCCATCTATCCGCCGATTCATCCATCCGTCCATCCATCTATCTATCGAAGTGAAGTGGATGAAGTGGATCATTGGTTTCAAAATAAACAATTTTACGTATTAGTCAGGGAAGTCACCCATCCACCTACACATCCATCCATCCATCCGTCCATCCATTCAACCATCCATCCATCCGCCCATCCATCCGTCCACCCATCTATCCATCCGCCCATCTATCCATTCATCCGTCCATCCACTCATCCATCCATCCATCCATCCGTCCATCCACTCATCCATCCATCCATCTATCCGCCGATTCATCCATCCGTCCATCCATCTATCTATCGAAGTGAAGTGGATGAAGTGGATCATTGGTTTCAAAATAAACAATTTTACGTATTAGTCAGGGAAGTCACCCATCCACCTACACATCCATCCATCCATCCGTCCGTCCATCCATTCAACCATCCATCCATCCACCCATCCATCCGTCCACCCATCTATCCATGCATCGGTCCTTCTATCCATCCATCCATTTACCCATCCATCCATCCGTCTGTCCATCCATCCATCCGCCCATCTATTCGTCTGTCCATCCCTCCATCCATCTATCCACCTACTCATCCATCTGTCCATCCACCCATCTATCTATCTGTCTGTTTATCTGTCCATCCGTCCATCCAGCCACCTACCTACCTACCTACTTATCCATCCACCAATCCATATATGTGGTTTTGCATTTTTGTTTTTCAAGTAGAGAGCGATAGAGAGAGATACATTATACATTCTTCTTAGGCACATTATGTGTAGGTGTATGGAAAATGCATATATCATATATAATGCTTATATTTGTAAATGTGAAAGAGTCAGTGCCTCCCCAACCACTAACCTCTCTTCACCCTACTGGTTCTTTCATAATGCTCCTTAAGACTAACCGTACTTAGCTTCTCATGAGTTGCTAGTTTCGCAGCATTCTGAAGAGGAGTGATCAGCAGCCCATCAAAGATGAATTGAGTTTGTATATCAAGATTGATAAGTGAATTAATGTTTCCGAGAGAAAGTTATATTTATCAGCTTTTAAACTGTTAGTAAATGAACCAGTGCCATCACCATGCATCAACTGATTCTATATTTGATCTTAAACATCAAGGAACTTATCAGGAGGTGGAGCATCCCAGATTAAGCTGCTCCTGAAATAACCAAGGATTGTTTTGAGCTTTGGAGCAAGCATCTCATGACATAGACTTCCTAATTCAATTAGGATTGAAGAGTTGTTTACTGTGATTCTGACATTTTAAATGTGTATTTGCTAAACAGCCTGACTGCTAAGTTACTATTACGTAATATACTTTCATTATTAAGAGCTAACTACTGATTTAGATTTTCATTTACGTTATGTTGACTTTTGAAGAGAAAAATCTAAGATTAAAAACATACACATATTAATAATTTTTGTTAGGCTTAAATTGTTATTAGTTTGTTTCAGGGAGACAGGTTTTCAGTAAAAGGTTTTAGGCATTTTCCGTCTCAAGAAAAACATATATTTGCACTTTATATGTTGTGAATAAAAAAACAGACAAGGAATTAAAAATCGTAATAATTTTAAAATCATTACTTCGTCATCCTAATCATTTTCAATTTTTTCAAAAAGCTCAAACTCTAAAAAATATGAGTTTTTCCATTCTTGCTGCTGTTTGCCATGAGTCATTTCTTCCAGCTCTAGGAACAAGACACTGACCTGCAGGTATCGGATGTATCCGGGTGTCAGGAGAGGAATGCGGAAAAACATCTCAGCGGAAACTTTCAGTCCAGATGAAACCCAACAGATCGTCTCTACAGCTTCCACAGACCTTCTCAAACACCCTCAGTTCACTCAGATCTGACTCTGGTCTTCTCTTGCAGGCTTATCAAGCTTCGGGAGATTATACAGCGGTCACATGTCCTCACGAAATCCTATCTCTCTGCATATAAAGGGACCGGAGTCCCTTCTCGTTAATGTGAATGTTTTTTAGGTAATTCTATAGCTTTCTATATTCTAATGCCTAAGAAACTTGTATTGTATCAATGGAAGAGTTATTATGTTTACATTTATGCATTTTGAGACATTACATTTCAAAAGTCAAAAGTCCAGTTTGTGCTTTCCCTGGGGTTTGAACCCATGATCTTTGTGATACCCATGTGTGACACCGAAGATAAGTTGAACTAAAAGTGGGTTTAAACCATTATTGAGCTGATTTTCAAGCTAGGTATTAAAACATTAGATATTTCACAAAAACTATTAAAAGATTTGTGGCTGATTCAGATCACAGACGAGTTTGTGCAGATAAAGGCACAATGAGGAAGAATTCTGCAAGTCATACATGTCAGCAAATAGATGGTGCCTTGTGAGTCCAGGAATCTTTTTCGAGTCTTACAGGTCCTGCATAAACCTTTGGCGAACCAATGCTCACAAGCAGAAACGACTCAATTTGGCAGAAAAGGTGGTTCACTGATGAGTGCCATGCAACTCTGGATGGTCCTGGTGGATAGTGCTTCCTGTAAAAACCATCTTCATACTTGGATTTTTGAAGCCCCTCTCTTTCACCCCCCCCCCCCTCCATTCTCGATGCAGTTTTTGTAGCATCTTCAGAGCCTAAAGCTTAATAAAGCATATATCACCATGACTATTATGTGTTGCAGATTTTTTTCAGCTACTGCAGGGTGATTTCAAATGTTAATTTGAACAATTGATTAGCCCAGGGCATGGGTTTTAGATGTTTAGGAAACTCTTAGAGGGAAAACCCACACTCACAATCCCAAATCAGATGGGGAACTACATGAAACTCCACCCAGTGAAAGTTTCTCCTGTAAATATTCCAGTCATCTCACAAATAGTTGACATGTCCATTACTGGAAGCTTTTTTGTTTTGTTTGCAGCCTATTTTGAGCTCTGAAAAAGGTTTGTACAGTATTGTATTATATTATATCAATTTGCACAATTTTTGCAGACCATGTTGAATGGCATGCTGAAATACATACTTAAATGAGAAGATGATGAACCCAGGAACTCATGCATGCAGATCTTTGGGGTAGGTCACAATCCCAATTTTCACCTTTACATTTTAATGGACACTTTAACAGATGGAATAATTAAATTGGGGGGGGGGGGGTTAAGCTACTGAGCACCAACGGTTTGAAGGGCTCATAAGCTGCAGTATTGAGCTCTATTACTGATGCAACTAATGGGTTTAGGGGAGATACCACTAAATATGGAGATGCGCCCACCTTAAAACGGGTTAAGAAGAGCTTAAACAATCAAATGCTGCATAATACTGCAAACAGATCACCAGGGGTAGGTTAGTGACTGTTTATGATGTCCACTGTGGAACACAAAAAGACAATTCACTAAAGCTGTCCTATTGGAAGCTGTAGAGAAAGGAACAAACAAGCAAACTGTCTGTATTGTACAAGCAAACTGATTAATCATGACTTGATTTAACATTTAACAAATTTTGCACTTTAAAACATGTCAAAAAGTTAAATTTTTGCAATGAAACAAAATTAAACAGTATAAAATACTATGGGGTTACCTACATTTTATATTATACAGATTAGTAATATAGTGTCCATGTTTTCAACCTGTCCAAGTTGAAATCATTTTACATTAGTACATGTAAAATTGGTCATTATAACAAAAAAAAATTGACCACACAGATATTTTTTTAAATCTTAAAACATATGTTCTGGTTCAGATTTTAAATAAAATGTGTTATTTCCGTAAGATTTAATCCTTTATGAAATCACTGGAAGGATATTAATTATTTAGGGATTTAAAATGAGTTGCGTTTTTGTAAACAATCGTTATCTAACAGTACGACCTTTGTTGTTGAGCTTGATCGATGACGTCATAATTATGCGCCAACAAAACGGTAAGCCCTACTGAGAGAATGTTACGCGGGCTGTTTTTGACATTTGAAATAAAATCTAAATGCTACTGACTTGAAACGGTACATATTGAATACAAATGTGAGTTAAATTCTCACAGTTCACCTTCGTTAATAGCTACATAGCTCCCTTTAGATATGTTTACGAATGTCGCGAGTCTATTTCCTGTGAAATCGAAACCTAAGAAGCGGAGTGTTGATTTCATTTGGTCACAGCAAACGCTTTATAATTGTGCATGATAAAATGTCGTCAACCCCTTGCTTTTAAGTTTTTTTTTTATAACAGCAGGTGAATAATAAAAAAAACATTGAGACGTACGTTATATTAAGAATATGCTACCGTTGTATACTGTTGTTTTGGTGTGACGAAGTGGAAGTTGTTGAAATATTCTTGGCCGTTGAGTTCATTCCTTATTCAAATTGGCAGCCAATTTGAAAGGCCAGCAATAAACTGTTTGTTTATATTATTCCCATAGGACACGTCGCAAGAAACAGCCAAAAGAACATAGAAGATCAGAAACTTTTAAATAAAGCTAAATTCTATCAGAACTTTTAAGGTAATATTACAAATATTATTTGTAACTGCAAGGTAATATTAATGTACTTGTAATTTAATTTAGATCATGTTCAATTAGCATGTTAAATTGGTAAATGCGGAAAACAAACTGGTGAAATATGGTGGTATTGGCAAAATGATATTCTTAAGTCATTGTAAAACAAATTTATGATGTGTATGCAATGTACTTAAATATATATATCCATTGAATAGAACACCTTGTAAGCCGTTGGATGTTATTTCTGGATTTTCATGAATGCAGGTTTGAGCTCATAAACCGAAAATGAAAAGAAGTGCACAAGCATCAGATGAGCCTCCAAAGAAGAGGAAAAGTCTTCGCGAGGACTCCTCTGATGAAGATGAAGAGTCCTCACAGAAAACCACCAGTCAGGGTAAGAGTGGAGAGGAGCACGCACACACACACACACACACACACACGCACACACACACGCACACATACGCACACACACACACACACACACACACACGCGCACATACACACTGTTCATGCAGTTTAGTTAGGAGAACCATATTGTAATTGCTCAGTGTATTATTGTTTTGTCGCTTTTGGTTCCTTTTTGAGGGTCTAAACGTGCTCGAAAAGTCACCGAATTTCGCACATGTTAGAACTAGTGAGTTTGAAAAGTGGGTGTGGCAAAATGGCTCTGTAGCGCCATCTAACGAAAATTAACATATCATTTGACACATGTATAATTAAACATTGTAGGTTACCAAGACGTAACAAAATAAGTAATATTGTTTCCAAAATTGACAGGTCGGCTATTTTACAAAAACCTTGTTTTTGCTTGTGTCGTACTTTAACATACGCCTCCTAGATATTTTCTTTGTTAGTCTCCTAACTCCATCAGTCTTATCTTAAGGCATATGGGATGTTAGATCTAAAAGCTTTTTTGACTTTGTTAAACTATGTTGGTTTTATGTTCGTTCGTTTATGTTTGTGCGGTATGTATTCCTGCATAAACAGGAAGTTGTTAATTACTCAGCCATTTAATGTCTGATTGGGTTCAAATTTGTCAAGTATGTTAAGAGTCAATGTGTGAAAAAAAACCCTATAAAGCAACCTACATTATCAGCTAATTAATAACGGAATAATCATAATCAACACGGAATATCTCATTTTCTGCAGTTTTATGCTACTATTTCAGACTGTGTTCAACAAATTAGAATTTTGGAACACTTATGCAATGGATCAAGACCTACAAAAATATTAATCAGAACAAGTTTCCAAAACCATCAGGAACTCAGTTATGTTTAATTTTCTTGTAAAGTTTAGTACAATTGCAGGCTTTATACTTTTAACAAACTCCTCCTGGAGATCTCATGTGATTAGGATCAAACTCTGGCAGTCTCATCTAAAGGACTCTGAAATGTTAAATTAAAAAGTTTTTTAACATCGTTAAACAGTTTGTGATTGGCGGTCTATTGAATTAACTTTAATATTAAGACTCGCAAAATGAAACTTGCCAAATGTGTCAAGAGTTCATGTCTGAACAGATCTAATTAGCAACCTACAGTGTCAGTCATAGTGCCACCTAGTGACCAAAATGAATATAAAACATGCTATTTTGTACTGATTTTTCAGACTGTGTTTGAAGGACATGTTTGAATTTTGGACACTTATGTACGGCACCAATAATACTACACAAATATATTAACTGGAGCGAGTTTCCAAAACCAACAGGAAGTCAGGGGTGCTTTTGCACATGTTGTACTTTAACAAGCTCCTCCTGGAGATTCCATCTGTTCACCTCCACACTGCATCGGTCCTATTTGTGTGAAGTTGTTTTCACTTTTGTAAACTATGGACACACAGCGGCCATCGAAGGTCGAAATTTCGATATAAACAGGAAGTTGTTATAACTCAGACATACAATGTCTGATTTGTCCCAAATTTATCAACCATGTTAACAGTCCATGTCTGAATACATCTACACCATCACGTTTGGTTATATTGCCACCAGGTGGCCACAGGGAGAACAACACTTAACATTGTTATGGTACTTTTTTTTTATACATGTTTTTAAATAAAAGACAAGAATTGTAGCCAAGACAATACCAGACAATATTGAGACTGATAAGTATTTACACTCAATAGCACCACCTGGGGGTTATGGCACTTAAATATATATATTTTTTTCATTATTTGCCTATATTGTTATATTTTTATTTGCCTGTGTAAAATTTGCCAGTTCTCGACTGAATACATGTTCTATAGCGATTGGTCATGGTGCTTATCCAGATGTCTCCGGAGGTGCTTGAGCCCTTTGAGTGCTGCTTGCAGCTTTAATATTCATTTGTAATCATGTTTTTCCATGTTTACCTCCCAGACTCAAGTCAGAGTGAGTCTCCCAGTGATTCTGAGGACCGCAGGCCTAGTTTCTCCAGACCTGCAGACTCACAAAAGGGAGAAGGCAGTGACACCTCTTCCAAGTTCTCCATGTACAACACAGTTTCTCAGAAGCTCATGGTGAGGTAACCTCCTCTGAAGTTTGTGTTAGGAAAGTAAACACACATAAACAATTTTCTTTCCTTCCTTTCAGGCAAAAATGGGCTTTCGAGTTGGTGAGGGTTTGGGAAAGTATGGTCAAGGTCGGAAAGAGATTGTAGAAGCATCTACTCAGCGTGGACGTCGAGGTTTGGGTCTGACCCTCAAGGGCTTCCAGGGCGACCTTAATGTAGACTGGGAAGATGAGCCAGAGGTACAGTGGGAGGCAAAATTATTCCCTCTCCTTTGAAATGTAAATAAATGTAAAAAAAAAAAAATCACAATTACTTGGGGATGTTTAACAGAATTAAAATGTAAAAATCCCAGCTTTTTAAAAGTTTAATAGTTTTTTCAGGATCATTGTAGTATTTTCAATACAAATGTAATTTGTTAAATGTTGCTTTCAGATTCTTTGTACTTTAGAACTGGCTAATCTTGCAGGATAATAATAATAATTTTGTCTTCAGTTTTTGATTAATAAATGGATTACAAAGATAGAAATCCGTAATTTGTCCATCTTTTATCTTAGGCAAGTGCTAAAGAACAGGTGTCATGGTTTCCAGAAAGTTCTCCAGAGATTCCAGATGCAGATGAGCTCAGAGACTGGATGACCGTGGGCGAGGTATTGATCTCTTATTACCTTGAGAACTGAAAAATGGTGCATCTGAAGCAGTGTTT
>SRMA01026039.1:243122-260387 GCA_007224835.1 Danionella cerebrum
ATTATATATATATATATATATATATATATATATATATATATATATATATATATATGTTAGTAAAAATGTTTATGCTTTTTCTTCTATTTGCTTCAACAGAAAAAATTGAAAATAGACGACGAAACTGAGTTTTGCTCAGGGAATCTACTGGATCTTCTTCTGCGCTGTAAAGTGAGTGCTCTATTGTGGATTCCCTCTTAAAAGTATAAAAGGTTTTTCTATAACAACCAGAACGTTTTTAACTAGCGACACAGGGCTACGATTCCAACTCTGTGTGTTGTCAGCCAAAGTAACACAGATTACATGAGAGTGCCTCCTTGTGGACAGTATTGGAGGTGACAGGGTTTGCATAGATGCTCACGTGAAACCGAAACATCACAGTGATCAAAATTGAGTTTGTGATTACCCTAGGTGGAAAGTAACGAATTACATTTACTCGCGTTACTGTAATTGAGTAGGTTTTTTGTGTACTTCTACTTTTTAGAGTAACTTTTGCATTTTGTAATTTTACTTTTACTTAAGTATGTTTTGATTTAAGTATTGTACTAAACTACATTTTAAATCCTATCCGTTACTGAGTAAAAATAAAAAAAGTAGGATTAAATAAAAAAATTAATATGTTAAAGTAGGATTAAAAAAAAATTATAATTGTGCGTGGAGGAACGGAGGGGAGCGCGCGCTGGAAACTACTGCTTGATGCGCGGGAGAACAAACGCAGTGCGCTAACTCAAGAAAAATGGGCAAGACAGACACACGTGATGTAAACCCAGATGAAAGTGAAATGCTGCTGAATTTGAATTTCTTCAGAAACAAACCCATGGCCATATTTACAAGAACACTTTGAATTTAAGGTAACAGCTTTATTACACGGTGTAAACTTTGTTTGATCAAGACGACTGAATTGTCAGCTTACAAAAGCCAAATATCAAACCTGCGCGATCATGTTGAGGTAAGTTAAATACTACTTTTTTTTTTTTACGTACTTATTGTTCTGTTGCGCTGCATCAGCGCGTGACATTGCTAATGTTGGTTAGCACTAGGGTTAGAAATTAACAGGAACTTAGGACAAAGTTGTCAATGCACAATTACCGTTAAGCTATTACCAGTGTCACGATTTACTCAAGTCTATGAAAAGAGTTAGAATTGATCTGCAGCAGATGTCATGTTAGAATTACTGTGTAACCAATCACACACTTTTGTTGAGATGCGGTGTCCAATCAAAGCGTTTGATTCGTCACTGAGTTCAACGCGTGAGCTGACTCTGCGTTTGCGATTTCTCTCTTTATCGTAAGTTAAATGACAAATTGTAATAGATTTTTTTGGCTGTGAAAGTGGGTAACCTGCAGTAGACTCAAGTCGTGGACTGCTACTGAAATAAACAATGTTTTTATTTTTTGACCAGTAAAGGCCTTTAAGCAATATTTTTTTTTGCTTAATATTTTAGGAGAGATAGATGGGTACCTTGCCTGTGGCTCAAACTAAATGGATCTGTTGAACTCATTTCCACAAATCAAAAGCCTTCCAGCCTCAGCTGCATGTGAGCATCTGTTCAGTAGCTGGACTGCAATTCACTGCAAAGCGAGCTAAGATGAACTCGGCTAACTCTGAAAACCAACTGCTGCTTAAACTTAACAGAAAGGTAATAGATTAAGGATGAACTGTTAAGATATACACAAGGGTAGGGCAATTAAAAAGGTTCGTTATCTGACAATGGAACAGTTTTTTCATAAATGCTTGAATGTCTCTGACACATTATGACTTTCTTTTGCACTGTTTCAGTGTTTAACAAAAGGATGCTCTGCTGAGCCACAGTTTATGTCATATTCAGTGGTTGTGATGTTTTATGGGATCATTTGCCCAAAAATGACTTCCCTAAATGTTTTTTATGGTTATTTAATTTATTTTTATTGTATTTTATATATTTGTTTTCATTGCACTAAAAACAACCAGGTTAAATTTACGCAGTGTTTCCCTTACCATTATATTAGGGGGGCGCCCCGCCCCCCCAACGGCACCCCCCGCCCCCCTTGAAGGTCAAGTTAATTTTATTTTCGTCGAATAACGACAGAAGTAATTTATATATAACAGGTCTTTGCTTTTTTTCTTTTATTAAACTAAATAGCATTATGTTATTTATACGATGGCATGTAATTTCTGTCTCAACGTTTGCGCGTTTACAATTGTCCTCCATATCGCGCACGGCGGAGTTCCGATGCGCGCGCACGGCGGAGTTCCGCTCCGATGCGCGCACACACACACACCCATCAGCGGACAGAGACGGCGCTTTAAACGCTCCCAAGGTGGTGACGATGACAGCACGTGTTCTGCTGCAAGCAGCAGCTGGTGTAGCTTTCCTACTCCGAATCAAAGTACAGAAAAGAGCCCAAGTGCTGCATGTCTGCCCCTGACAAGCAGCAAAAGTCTAGCCACCACAGAACGACAGGTTTTGACCCAGCTTGGCTGTCAGAGGGGAAATACTCCCCTGGCTGTACAAGACTGATCTTGGTAAGTAAGTAAATACACACAAGCATGAATGAACGAATTGATAAATAAATTGCTTAATTAATAGCTAGCTAGTTAGTTATACAATGGCATTTCCTGCTTTAAACTATCACTATGTTAAGTTGATTTTTACTGTTGTTACTATCAGTTATCACTTTTAAAGCCTAACAGTTAATGTATTTACAGGTCAAAACAGACATTCGCAATAGGCTGCAAGGGGACCATCTTGCAGCCTGCATGCGGATCTCAATAAATGGGCCAGAAGTTTCAGACTGTCCATACCAAGATGCTCTGGAAATGTTCTTTCAGAAGCCCAGAAAGATGCACTGCAGTGACAAAAGCTGCACACTTTGTGAATAATTAACATATTAACCTCTTAAGCCCTGAGACCTATTTTCCGAAAATCCTATACTTTTACTTTTTAAGGCATTTCTCAGCTTTTACAAGGCCTAAACTGCAAATCTTGGTATCAAAATGAAGATAGGTTCTTGGGGAGTGGTGTGGATGAGTTAATTTGACAGTCAAGAACACAGGGTAAGAGTAATTGATGTTGGAATGGCCAAAAAATGAACTCCGCCTAAAAAAAACACATGTTTCCTCCAATATCTCCTTATTTTACTTATAATGAAGCAAATAAACACAATCAATTGTAACCACTACATGTGAAGGACATCTGTAGCAAGTTTGGTGTCCATACTACAAGAAACTAATATTCTGTACAGGTTTTGATTGAACAAAGTTCAAGCGTAATCCATGTTGGCACAGTTTGGCACAATTTGGCACAATAATTGAAATATGGAAAAAATCTTGTCCAAAGCTTCAGCTCCGTTAATAGTCTTCTTTTGTTGCTTATGGGACATGATTTCAGCAAAAAAAAACTCCTAAAGAAACGCTGTAAAAGGGGGGTAGAAGCTCATTTACGCCATCTTGCTGCGCTTTTGGGAACGTTTCACTCACAAGCGCTTTGACGTCGAGCTTCTGCGTGTCCCTACCCCCCCGACCATCTGTCCAATCCAGGAGATCTATATATCGACGGAAAGCTCTGATTCTATGGAAACCAATCAGCTCAACCATTTTGAGACTGACGGGATCGCCGACGAATCACACGACGCGCAGCGTGGAGAGACGTGCTCTTACGCACGGGGAGTCATTCCATATTTGGTGGCGTAATGACGCCACAAAGCTAAAGAAACAATCAAAAATGGCGTTTGCACGAAGCTATTGACCGGACATAACAACAAACGGACTTTTATCGCTATGGAAATAACTTTTGTTGAAAAAACGGCAAAGGTAAGACAAGATTTACATGCTTGCTTGGTTTTCGCTGGCGTTTTTTCGTGGAACTTTCGCTCCCTGCTCTGAAACACTTCATGCAATGTTAATGAGTTGCATATCACTGGATTCAGCTGGTTGTTAGCTTTCATTTAATGTAATGGTTTGGGTGTTTCCGTTTATATTGTGGATACATATCGCACATAAACAAAAGCGTGGTCATGAATTATACTCCGGACATGTTGTTGTTTATTTGCATGGCGTTCGAGCTGTGGTTACGAATATGAAATTGAATTAGATACGTTTTTAGAGGAGTTTCCGCTGAACACAACAGTATTTAATATGTGTGGGTTATTCTCAGGGTTAGTGAGCTATGAGTGAAAATGTAACGCACAAGGGGGCAAGTCCCCGGTACCGGGGACTCTCGGGCTTAAGAGGTTAAAATAAATCTGATGTTTAGTGTTTAGTTCAGTGTACAGTTGTTTAGTTATTGTACAGTAATTGTTCAGACATTATAATATATTGGTATACTGCAATTAAAAGAAACATATAAACACTATGAAGTGTTTGTGTGAGTGTTTTGCAGCACCACCCATAACACCACAACCCCCCCCCCCCTCCCAAGGCCATGATCCTAGGGGAAACACTGTTACGTATATCCACATCTTTTTTTTAACTACACTAGAATCCCCCACCCACCACTGTTGTTCTAAAATAAAAAAATTACTCAGTAAATTTCACTCAGAGTAAAATTTTAGACGATTTACTTTTTACTTTTACTTGAGTAGATTTTTTGGTCAGTACTTTTACTTGTACTTGAGTTAATTGAAGTAACAGTACTTTTACTTGAGTAGCATATTTTATTACTCTTTCCACCTCTGGTGATTACATACGGCTAGTATCTGCCTTTGCTGAATGCAGCCCTAAATGTTCAAGGAACCTCCACCATGCTTCACTGTCCTGCAGACAATCTTTATTGAAGCTCTTTCCAGCTCTGTATCTTTAAATGTCCCTGTAAGAATGGAATCCACACATATAATCCGGTGATACTCTTGCCTTTTCAGTCTGTGTTTGACGACTTGGAGGGTGAGGAGATGAGGAGAGCACGTACTCGATCGAACCCTTATGAAACCATCCGAGGGGGTTTCTTTCTCAACCGGTGAGGGAGTACCTGGTTTCCAAGTACCTCTAGTCAGCTCTTGTTTTCTAAAGCTCTGTTTCCTTCTCAGAGCTGCTATGAAGATGGCGAACATGGATCATGTGTTCGATTACATGTTCACAAACCCCAAGAACTCTCAAGGGGTGAGGGCGTAGGGATGCAGTGCGTTATAAAAGCTAGGGATGCATCTGAGCTCGAAGTGTTTTCGTAGGTTCCCCAGACGCGTGAAAGGGATGGTGAGCTCCTGTATTTTGGAGATGTGTGCGCGGGACCCGGAGGATTCTCGGAGTACGTGTTGTGGAGACGACGATGGCACGCCAAAGGCTTTGGGATGACGCTTAAAGGAGCGAACGATTTCAAACTGGAAGATTTCTTTGCTGCTCCCAGTGAGCTCTTCGAGGCCTATTACGGTATTTGTTTATATGTGTCACTTTTCATTGTTGTGTTTCCATCCATCCATCCATCCACCCTTTCAGCTACTCATCCACCTTTCCATGCATTCACCCTCCCAGCTATTCATCTACCCAGTTACCCATCCATCCATTCACCCATTCAGCCATCCAATACATCTACCCTTCCAGCTACCCATCCACCTAGTCACCCATCCACCCATTCGGCTATCCATGCATCCATCCATCCATCCTTCCATGCATACACCCTTCCATCCATTCAATCACCCATCCACCCATTCAGCTATCCATCCACTCTTCCATCCATCCGTCCATTCACCTATCCATCTACCGACCCATTCATTGACCCACCCTTCCATCCATCTCTTCATCCATTCAGCTATCCATCCATATGTTCACCCATTCATTCATTCATCCATCCATCCATCCATCCAGCCACCCATCCATCCAGTCACCCATCCAAAAAAATCCAATAATCATTCCAATCATTTACTTTAAAAACATAACATCTTTGCTGGTGTTTCAGGTGAGGGTGGGATTGATGGCGACGGTGACATCACACGCCCTGAGAACATCAGTGCATTTCGTAATTTTGTTCTTGACAGCACAGAGGGGCGTGGCCTCCACTTCATGATGGCAGATGGGGTAAGACGCTCTTCTCTGATTGGCTCGTTGAGTTGTTGTTGTTCGAGTAATGGACGGGCTTTCGGGTCATCTTCTGCTCCTCAGGGCTTCTCCGTGGAGGGACAAGAGAACATTCAGGAGATTTTAAGCAAACAACTCCTTCTCTGTCAGTTCCTCACAGCTCTGTCTGTGGTCAGAACAGGTATTTCAGTTTGTTTGCTAATGGACAAAAGTGTTCGCGGGGAAACTTACTGCCATCTACTGGAGGAGTTTAGTAAATGCATTGGCGGCAGACACCCTCGTTTCCTTCAGCCCAGTCTCAATATATATGGAAACTGTCTCTCTGCAGACTCTCGTCAGTTTCCCGGTTCTGTGTGGTTTAATCTGGATTGTTTACTTTAAACATGAGATGATGCATTTGTTTTATAAAGGTCTGACAGACTCTGCTCTTGTTCTGGATGATTTGGGTGATTTTTATCCAGGAAGATGAATAGAGAGTGTGCCATGGCATCAAATTCTTACAGAGCCACACCCACGTCACTGAGATCAAGTGGCAAAACATGGTTTAAAGTGCCTTGAGAAAATACCAAAGAGTACAGAGTTATTCTGGTTTTAGACGCTTAAGTGAAAAAGATTTGGTTTTGACTGCGATCAACAGGATGACCAGCTTTCCTTTGACAGAGAATTGGCCAGACATTTGATTTCCTAACATTTATATGCTCCGGATTTCAACATTGTGTTGCGCACCTTCTAGCCATTTAATGGCAAATTAAACTATAATAAATTACATTTCTTCACATTTCAGGCTAAAAAACACTTTTATCTATTAGCAAGGGCTCTTCCTTCGACTAAGACAAAGCAAAAGGGCACAAACAAAAGTCTTTACGCTTGGTCATACTTAAAAGTGGAATTTTTGTATTTTTTTATAGGGTAAAGACAGGAAGCGATTGGGAAGGGTTTGGGAAAGACAATGGGTTCTGAACGTACCAGCCACTTATGCCACAGGGGGATTTGTTGGCACAAGTGACAAAGACGTCTCTATACATTCCCGTTTGCTTCAGAAAGCTTTGCAGGTTAAACACACGGGATGAATAATCAGCACAAAATAACATTTCTAAATAACATTCACAAGTTCTTGATGTGAATATATAATAATATTTTCCAGAGAAGACAGGAGAGGGCTTGAAGTCCAAATATTTACTAAGAGTTTCATGAATAACACATTACAGATATATCGGGGTGTTCTAACTGCATTACACAACAGCAACTTGTGACAAAACTCCCGTCGCAATGCGTTAGTTTTCACACCACTTCCTTGTGGCCTGGCCTTATATATGTTCTTAAAAAATGCAAATTAGTTGAGGCGTAGTTCCGTTTGCGTCTGGCCTTTTGGACGTGAGCCGCTCACTTCCTGTAATGGTGGACTGTCTTAATCCTCTGCACAGAGAAAAAGGCACTCGGGGTGATAACACAGGTCTATAAAAATATCCTATTGATTTAATTCAAGTAACAAAAGAAATACACAATTATCACTCATTTATTTTTCAGTTTAATATTACACTTAATACTCAAATGATTATAACATAATACACCACATAATTAGAGAAAATGAAACTGTTGGGAGATAACTAAATTATCCTTCATTTTTTCAACTGTTAGGAATTCTCTCATCAAACATTTAATTCACTTTATCTATGGGACCCCCACCTCAGGAATTTTTTCCCAAGACATTTCAACCCATCCTAAATCTAGATAAAGTTTCCCTGCTTTTATAACCCCTTTTTGTGACTAATTTTTCCTCGAAAGAGTCTGTTATGAACTTATCAACTCAGCAGAATCAAACTTTCAGAATCAAACTTAATATTTCCATTAAAATGTGCGTATTTTCCATGTTTTCATTAAAATACAGTAACTTTACGTTTAAACGTTTAAATATTTGTGATCATGAGGCTTCAACTGATTCTGAATCAATGTCAAAGACATTGAGTCGACTCATTTGAATCGTTTATTAATTATACCTATGGATAAAATCCTATCCCTAACAGCCATTCCTCACAACACAACCATCACGGAGACGGTTAGTGGCTTCATTTAACGTCGACGGCTTCTTTGAGTGAGAAACACTGTTTGTCCTGTTTAAAGGCCTCTACACACCGAGCCGAATTCAGATTCCCACGACTCTTCAGATGGCTCAGCAGGGTGCTCTTCATCTGGGGTGAGGAAATAATGATGCTCCCTTCCTTAAGATGACGTTTGCTGTACAACAGGTGCACCAAACCGAGAAACAGGAAAGAAGACGACAGAGAAGAAATCAAAAAATGATAATTTTTAAGAAAATGTGGAGAAAAGAGAGGATTTGTGGCTTTTTCTTTCCTGTTTCTTGTACAAAGTCGCTATGAAAATGTGGGATGAGCTCCACCAAGCGGCTCTTCTACATCCTACTCGCGTCATCAAAAGAGCCAGCTTTCATTGGTCATTCTCCTTGTGAAAACAGATCTGAAATGGCAGTTTTTCTTTGACACCACTCGTTCGGTCAAATGTGTGCGCTCCTGTTATCGCCCATGGTTTTCAATCGAGGTACGACTAAAATTTCGGATCGGCGTGTTGAGGCCTTAAAACATGTTTGCCTCAACGTTTAACATGGACATTTTTTTTTTATTTTGAAGTAAATTGCACTCAACATAAATATGCCAAACATTTAGTATTTAGTCAAAAGTCCAACTTTCCAGAAGGAAAATGGTGGCCACAAATCCGGGTTTCAGCCATCAACTGTATGATTTGAGCTCCTGGATTCCAGTTATTTCTTCGAATTGCAGCAATCCATTTGTTTCTCCTTTCTTTCTGTTTTTGCAGTAGAATGGTGTCCATGAACTCTCAATTGCACAACCACCTTGTGCCATTTTCAACGTTCACTGCTAGTACACGATTAGGCCTTTTGGTTGTCACTCTTCGGCTTGCGACTACCGTGACGTCATGTGCACACCCACAATAGTGCTCTCGGTTTGTTTGTTTGGCATCATCTATTTCCAATCCTCCCTTCTGAGTCCCAAAGGTACAATAGCAACAAATCCATCTCGACTTCAATTTTTGTGATGAAACATGTTTTTTTTAGGTTATTAAAGTCCTCATGGTTTCCCTCTGCCTCAGACTTTTGTCTGGAGAACAGCCAGTTCTTTTATGGTGCTTCCAAGTGATCCATCATCTGTTTCTTTCTCCAGGCTTTGAAGATTATTTAATGCTTTTTCTCGCCTTGATAAAGCTGCACTCTCTTGTGTCAGATCTGTTTGGGTTGTTTCTTGGGATGCGCCCAGACATGATTCTAGTTATTCTGGAACTCTAGGATAAACTAACTAAGAAAAAAGAGCTGATTTCAAATATCAAATCAATGTGACGCTTCATTTAAGCAAAAGTTCTTGCAATTTAGGAAAGTTCTCTTTCCTGCTTCAATTAAACGGCTCCTAGTTTGTTATGAATAATGCCATGCTATCCAAATATGCCAAGATTCATTTCAGAAAACAATCCAGATCTTATTTACAATTTTAGGGGTATAACAATATATCGTGGCACAATGTTTTGTGAATAGCACGATATGTGTCATGGAGCTTTTGGGAGATTCGCTGAGAGAAAAGTGCAAGAAACAACATTAAACCATTTAAACTGAAACCGACTATTATAAAATATTAAAAAATAGTCCCTTTGCAATGAATTGCGATCTTTCAGTAAATGTCGGTTTCTGGCCTGAGGTCGTGCTGCAGGTGTTAAGGGGTTAAAACACAATATTGAGGGCTCGAACACCAAAGGTGCATAGAACACTATTGTAATTGCTCAGAGTATTTTTGTTTGCCGTCTTTCATTGAATTTTTGAGGGTCTAAACGAGCTCGGAAAGACACAGAATTTTACAGAATTGCTGAAAATGTACGTTTGATTGGTGTTTAAAAAGTGGTTGTGGCAAAGGGGTTCAGTAGCGTCATCTAATGACTTTCAGCTTTCAGTGCGCTAACAGTTTGTTGTAGGTGAATGAAATTCGTCACGTGTAGGTTACCCAGATTTAAATATAAGTCATGTAGACTGCTTTTCCAAAATTGACAGGTAGTACGCTTTTTCGCACAAATCTCCACTTCTCCACAGTCTCCAATTCTCCAAAAATGACCACTTTCGCTTGTGTCATACTTTAACTAAGTCCACCAGAGATTTTATTTGTTAATCTCTAAACACCATTGGTCTTATCTTAAGGCATATCCTTAAACTGATAATCTTTTTTGACTGTTTGAAATTCGAAATTTTGCCATAAATAGGAAGTTGTTAGTAACTCAGCCATTCCATATCCGGTCGGGTTCAAATTTGCCAAGTGTGTTTAGATGCAATTTCTGAAAAAATCTATGAAGCAATCTAGAGTGTCAGTTATAGCGCCTATATTCTGCAGTTTTATGCTACTATTTCAGACTGAGTTTGAGGAACATGTTTGAAATGTGGAACACTTATGTAATGGACCAAGACCTACAAAAATGTTAATTGGAGCGAGTTTCCAAAAATCACAGCAAGTCAGTTATTTAGAATTTTTTAAAATTCCAGGCTTCATACTTTAATTTCATGTGATCACGAACAATCTCTGGCAGTCTCATCTAAAAGCTGCTGCAATGTTGATTTGTGAAGCTTTTCTTACTTCGGTAAACATTTTGCACTAAACGGGAAGCTGTTAGAACTCAAAGCCACACAATGACAGTCCATGTCTGAACAGCCCTTTCATTGCTGCTTGCAGCTTTATTTTTTTTTTATACATTTTTTTTTATATACATTTTTTTTTTTACTCAACTCTAAAGTTTGGAATATTGAAACACGGACACGTTTGTGTTTTCCAGGAGGTAATTTTGTATGTAAAACCTTTGACCTGTTCACTCCGTTCAGCGTGGGTTTAATTTATCTGCTGTACCTCTGCTTCGAGAGGGTCTCGCTCTTCAAACCCGTCACCAGCCGGCCGGCCAATTCAGAGAGGTGCGTGCTCACTTTCCATCCCTTTCAGTAGAAGAATGAAAGAGCTGCTGGATCAACATGCTTTTCCATATGGGTCACTGCATACAGCAGATATATAGGTGTGTAAAGGCTTTTTTCAAGCAGGAATGTCTGGAGCAGCATCCAGTCATCGCTGAATTCACATCAGCAATAATAAAAATCATCATAAACTCGTAGACATTGGAACTCCCTTGCACACAGCTCTGATTTCTTTCGCTCTAGCATTTTCAGTCAAAAGGCTAATTCACAGCTAGCCACACAGGAGTTGAATATCTACGTATCTTATGATTAACATGATGTGTGGGTGAAAATAATGACTGCAATTTAATCTCATTTACAGTCGTGGCTAAAGGTTTTGAGAATGACACAAATATTTGTTGTTTCTGTGATTTACTGAAATACATTTACGAGCACTTCATACGTTTCAGAAGCTTTTTTTTTTACAATTACATGACATTTGTGCGAAGAGTCAGTATTTGCAGAGTTGGCCCGTCTTTCAACTTCTGGGCCAAATCCGTCCTGATAGCAAGCCATTAGAGGTGTAACGGTTCACGGGGATGTATTGAACCGTTTCAGTGCGGCCTGTTCGGTTCCTATCCTTACGGTATATATATTTTTTAAATAATATAAATTTATTATTAGCGCGATATTAAGTGCAGTTTCCGCACGGACGCTATTGAGTGACGCACAGTAGAGCTGCACGAATAACTGGGAAATGGCAACAGCGAAAGAGAAGCCAGAGCTTGAAGACCCTCCCACCTCACTAAGGTCTCCTGTTTGGGAACACGTTGGCTTCTCTGTTAAAATACATAACGGGGATAGACGAGTGGATAAATTTAAAGTTGTATGCCGACATTGCTCCACGGAGATCGGGCAGGAAACACATCAACATTTTCTACTGCTGGAGATATTGTCACTGCAACCAGATCTGTGCTCTCTTCAGAAAATGTGGATGGGTTAATCTTTTTAGCCAAAAACTTAAAACTTGAATAGTTAGTTTTGTTGATATATAAGCTGAAGCTGTTGCTAGTGTTAAAAGTTTTCAGGTCCTAACTAGTTGCAGGTTAGTTTTTTATTTTAAAAATGTGTATTTCTTTATAAAGAGTGCAATTTATTTAAAATATCACCCAAATGTGTCACTTTTATGTATTGTATGCAAGACTTCTATTGTGTATTGGCAGCTTTTCAAAATAAAGATTTTGTAAGCTCTTATTGTTTTGTACCGAAAATAAACCGAACCAAGCTCTCCAAGACACTGTACCGAACCGAATACGATTTGAGCGTACCGTTACACCCCTACAAGCCATTCTTTCGTAATTACTTCTGGGAGTTTGTCAGAATTAGTGGCTTTTTGTCATTCCTGAGCAAGCTCTACACTGGTGGCACTCGCAGGTGAATCCTCTTTAGGTGACGATCCTGGTGCTTGCTGGACTTCCTTGGAGCCTTTTTAACAAGAATTGAACCCCTTTCCTTGTGGCCTGTGAAGCCATTTTTATTCAAAGCAATGATGGCTGCACGTGTTTCTGAAAGAACAATTTTAACACGTCAAGTCTGTCATTCTACCTCAAGCAGCCAGATATAAGGATCTCCAGCCTTGTGCTTGCCAACATTCTCACACAAGATGATTACTAAATTGTTCCCAGGAGCTCTTTTAATGACGGCATTTTTATGAAGTGGAAAGTTTTTTTCACGATTAAGTTAATTTTCATTCATTTTAATTCTCAAAACTTTTGGCCAGGACTGTATATGTGTTTCTAGAATTTAGATTTTGGAGGAAATATCTGAGCGATTGGAATGTGACTGTTTCAAGTGTCCCTTGAATTTAAGGCAGCAAACGGCCAGAAGGCATAGCTCCAAGGACAGTTTCGAACTGCCCTTAAGTTAAAGAATTCAAGGAATGGGTTGCATAACACACAATTTGTAGATTTTGTAATCTCACATAAATGAATATAGATGGATTTGATTGGATGGTTTAGGAATTATTTGCATATTATCGCCTAGCAACTAGAGGCTTTAGGGTTAGGGTTAGGTGTTCTGAAGGGGTGTTCCGAGTGAATCTATGCAGGCCATTCTGTGAACTATCCCATGTTAAACAGATGCTCTACTACTGGGCGTATAACTACTGTTCAACTTACAACCAGAACTTGTTCTGAAAGTAGAGTGCAACAAGGAGCAAGCCAGCGTTTGGAAGAACACATCTTTTTTTACCATTTTGTAAAAATTGACAAGTTGACATGTTTTACTCAAACTTTTGCTTTAATCACAGGAATAAATATGGAACCAACAAATTTCTTAATGCTGTATTTTTTAATTGCTAATATGTAATATATGTAATTTCTACACTGGAAACTCCATTAACCAATAGTATTTGAAGCCAAGCAGACTGTTTTTGTTGAGTTATTTGAGCTGAGTGTGTGGCTTCGTAATCATTTTCATGCACACAACACAGCCACGCTCATATCCCATACTCTAACAAATATTTGACTCACCAAACATGCTGTAAAATAGTCCACTTGGAGAAATTTAATGCAAAAAAACACCATACTTGATGTAAAATTGCTGCTTTGTCATTAGAAACAAAGAATAAATATATATTATTTCCACTGTTCTGTTTCGGCGACTGATTTCTGTTTTTGCAGATATGTGGTGTGCAAGGGTTTAAAACCAGGCACTGATGCGGTCAGGGAATACATGTTCACCATCAACCTGAAGCTGAACCAGTTCCGAGCCTCAGACAGAGACGTTACTGAAGTCGTCCCTCTGGAGATCATTAAAGGAGACACAGACTTCTTCCAATACATGATCAGCTCAAATGAAAGGTATCAGCAGCTCTTTCTGACGCTGCTTTGTATCTCTCAACAGCTCTCTGGCTGCATTCATGTTTCAGTTTGTTTACCGAACTCTGATCCCTTGTCTCGCAGCCACTGTGCGGTTCAGATCAAAGCGCTGGCGAAGATCCACGCGTACGTCAGAGATACGTGAGTCACGCGTTCTTCTTCTGGTGTGTTTCAGTGCATTTACCACCAGCTTTCTCATTTCTGTGCCTGTGTCTAATAAACTGCTCTTGTTGAGACTGTTTGTTGTTGTAGGACACTGTTTGAGGCCAAGCAAGCAGACATACGCAAAGAATGCCTTAAACTGTGGGGGGTAAGTTTTAAAATAAAGCTTTATTTTGTTTTAAAATGCAATGGGTGAATCAAAAGTTCTGGATTAATTTTCTTACTCACTACTGGTCAGATCAAGTTCAATGATCTGTGCTAAGCTACAAGTGTCATCACCGCTGTCCCTGATTCAGTAGTTTCCAAAACAAGAAAAACACAACTTATTATCCAGAGGTGGAGATGCACCTTTTGAAAAACCCAGGGAAAAAGGGGCATGATCAGCCATAAAGTAATAACCGCAGGGTTCGCATAAAAAGAGGTGTGAATAAAACACAGTTCACTTTCATACACACGTTATTCACTTGTGTGAGATGGAGAGTGACTGACAGAGTATTTAGAGAGCAATGAAGAAAAGATGGATTGAGAGAGAGACCAGTGCTATAGAACACTTGTGAGGAAGATTCTGAAACAAGGTTCAACAGGAATGTGGCTTTTTACTTGTTTTTATGCTTTTTTTACGCGTAACAAGCCATTAACTTAATGAAATCTAGTGGGTAAAGGCCACGGCACAAGTCTGTTTCAGCTTATTATTGAAATCCGAATCTCCACTTAGTATTTTTAAATACCTTCGGTTGTTCATCATAAAGTTTAACGTTCAAAAATGTTCGATACCGATACTCTGAATTCGATACCGGTTCCAAACGATACTTTTTTTGATACTTTTATTTTAAGATATAGATTTTAACAAGATTACATTACACCTAATCGCAGAGAAACTTTGTTTTTATTTTGTCAGGATGTTTGTGACACTTTTCACAGCTGGCTTATCTCTAAGACCAATAAGCCAAGGAACAAAAGCACAAAATAAACAAAGTGCAGGGTTAACATTTGCTGTTAACCTTAAAGCAGGGGTGCCAAACTCATTTTCACAGAGGGCCACATTAGCATAAGGGCTGTCCTCAAAGGGCTATATCTTAAAGATATGATCCTAATGTGCTCTTACCTGGCTTATTACTGTAGAAACACTACCCAATTACATTTCACGTTTGAGATGTGTGGGATGTACCATTGAGTGATGGTTAAAGATTGAGTTAATAAATAGGAGTTTCAGTCATTGAGAGCGTTTTGTTTTCCTCACGCGAGCAAGAGGAGAGCTTCTTCATATTTGACGTGTTGTCAGTCTTGGACGCGATAACCTGTTTACAAATATTGCATCGTAAGCTGTTGCCGTCAATCTTGGGATAATTTAGCCATACTTTTGATCGCTTAAACATAGTTTGCGTTAAATTTATGCTATGCTTTAAAGTAATGTACAATACAGCTTCACAAGTTCTGGGCGCGTGGGGGTAGCCACTGTAAACGTGATTTTCAAGACAGCTTCGCCGCAGTCAATCACCAGCATTTGATCTGGGCACGTTAGGATGAGACACATTTTCTAGCTCACTGAAGTTGACAAGATTATACCCTTAGGTATCGAAATTTGGTATCGAACGAAAATTATTTTTTCGATACTCGGTAATATCGAGACGATTCGGTCGGTGCTTAAAAAAGTACCGAACTTGATAGCCAGCCCTAACAGTGCTACCTCGAGATATGAAATTAATCCGTTCCAGGGTGGCTTTCGTATCTCAAACATTTCGTAACTCGAAGCATTCGTATCTCGGGGTACCACTGTATATATATTTTTTTAATAAACGTTTGAGTCAGCAGTCGCATCAGGTTATAAAAAAAGAGTTGCCTAGACTTGCACTAGTAGGAGCATCTAAACATTTCATTTAGAGATTGTTCCCATAATCAATTCATCCGATGATTGTGTATGATGCCCCAAAAATTTAAATCCAGCAGGACAATGACCCCCAACACACAGCCAAAGTCATTAATAACAATCTTTAGTGTAAAGAAGAACAGAAGGTACTGGAAGTAGCCGTGATCTCAACTTCATCCACGTCATCCACAGAAGGTTCCCCAAGATGTTTGGAACAAAAACTGTTGAAGGCTCACATCAAATATTGTTTTAATTTAGATTTCTATTTTGTTCGTTCACTGCGTTTTGTTCATTTCTCAAAATAAATAATCATCTCTCCCAATAATCATCTCTCCAAAGCATTCTTTGTTTACAGCATTTTCTCACACCTGCCTAAAACTTTTGCACAACTTGAACATCTGTTTATTGTTTTTGCAGATTCCTGATAAAGCCAGAGTCGCTCCTTCAGGGTCAGACCCAAAAAACAAGTTCTATGAGCTCGTGAAGGTGAGAGAGAGAGTTAGTCTACATCCACTAATATGTTTGCCAGGAGTATTTGTTATGTTTATATACAGGATCTTCTCAAAAAGCTATCATATTGCGATAAAGTTCATTATTTTCTGTAATATACTGATAAACATTAGACTTTCACATATTTCAGATTGATTGAAGTAGTTCAAGCCTTTTATTGTTTTAATATCTGAAATATATGAAAGAAGATATTGAACTTTATCACAATATGCAAGTTTTTTTGAGAAGATCCTGTTAAAAAGATAAATCTTTCATAACTGTGGAAACCTAATCTGGTTTCCCATGGTTTGCCTTTATCAAAATTTCAATACAGTTGTCACCATCATTTAATTTCATACCATTTGTATTATTTTTGTTAAGTTTAGGTTTAGGTAAGGTGCATTATCAACTAGATGGCGAAAGTGTGCTCACAAACTTTTTTTGATGTTGGCTTGTAAATGTGCTGTTTAAATGTATTTTTGTTAGCAAAATGGTATGGTTACCAAGGTTGAATTTTTGGTTGCTATGGAGGAGTCAGTCATTAACTTTCCTTTGACACTATAAGTAATTTGGTTGCTAGGGTAAACCATTTGGTTGCTAAGGGGCGGTCAGCAAAGTCATAAAAATAGTTTTGTTTTAGGCGTCTTTTTTATATTTATTTACATTCACTGTGCCTTAAGTCAATTTAAAATATTTGACCATTTCTAAAGCATAAAATACTTTTGCACAGTGGTTGTTATGTTCTTGTACAGGCCGATGAAGTGTGAAAGCTTTTATGAGCTTTACAGTTTTACAAAGTTTGACCCCGTGCCAATATGAGTGATTTAAACCAAGCCCTGTGTCTCTATGATTTTCCTTAGCTGAGATAGTTATATGCCAGATTGGTTGCTATGGTAAACACTCATGTTGCTATGGATGGGTCAGTCACAAAA
>SRMA01026039.1:260397-309952 GCA_007224835.1 Danionella cerebrum
CTTTTCTCCACCCACTCCAGCCTGCCTGCACTCATCTCTTCACCTCTTTTCCACACTCCCCGTCACACTGGACTGTTGACCCCAAATACCTAAACTCCTGCACCTTCTTGACCTAGCCCCCTGTAACCTCACTGTTCTATTTCCCTCCCTCTCGTTCAAACACATGTATTCTGTCTTACTGTGACTGACTTTCATTCCTCTTCTTTCTAGAGCTGACCTCCAACTTTCAGGTTTTCCTCCACCTGCTCTCTGCTCTCACTACAAATCACAATGTCATCTGCAAACATCATTGTCCACGGAGATTCCTGTCTGACCTCATCTGTCAACCTGTCCATCACCATAGCAAATAAGAAGGGACTCAAAGCTGATCCTTGATGTAGCCCCACCTCCACTTTGAACTCCTTTGTCTGACCTACAGCACATCTCACTGCTGTCATACTTCTCTCATACATATCCTGAACTATTCTGACGTACTTCTCTGCCACTCCTGACCTCCTCATACAGGACCATAGCTCTTCTCTTGGCACCCTGTCATACGCTTTTTCTAAATCCACAAAGACGCAGTGCAGCTCCTTCTGACCATCTCTGTACTTCTCCATTAACAATCTCAGAGCAAAAATTGCATCAGTAGTGCTCTTCCTGGGCATGAAGCCATACTGCTGCTCACAAATATCCACTTCTCTTCTTAGCCTAGCTTCCACTACTCTTTCCCAAAGTTTCATTGTGTGGCTCATCAGCTTTATGCCTCTGTAGTTGTTACAACTCTGCACATCACCCTTGTTCTTAAAGATTGGTACTAGGACACTTCTCCATTCCTCAGGCATCTTTTCACTCTCTAAAATCCTGTTGAATAACCTAGACAGGAACTCCACTGCTGTCTCTCCTAGACACTTCCACACCTCCACTGGTATGTCATCTGGACCAACAGCCTTTCCACTCTTCATTCTCCCCAGGGCCTTCCTCACCTCATCCTTTCTAATCTTTTCAACTTCCTGCTCTACAATATTCACATCTTCCTCCCTTCTTTCCCTTTCATTCTCCTCATTCATCAACTCCTCAAAATACTCCTTCCATCTTCTCAGCACACTCTCCTCACTTGTTAGCACCTTTCCATCTCTATCTTTAATCACCCTTATCTGTTGCACATCCTTCCCATCTCTGTCTCTCTGTCTCGCTAATCTATACAATTCCTTCTCGCCTTCCCTCGTGTCTAACCTGGCATACAACTCATCATATGCTTTCTGTTTGGCCTTTGCCACCTCCCTCTTCACTCTGCGCTGTGATTCCTTGTAGTCCTGTCTACTTTCTTCAGTCCTTTCAATGTCCCACTTCTTTTTAGCTAGCCTCTTCCTCTGGATGATGTCCTGTACTTCCTCATTCCACCACCATGTTTCTTTATCTTCTTTCCTCCTTCCAGCTGACACACCTAGCACCTTTCTTCCTGTCTCCCTGATCACTTCTGCTGTAGTTTCCCAGTCATCTGGAAGCTCTTCCTGACCACCCAAAGCCTGTCTCAGCTTCTGTCTGAATTCCTCACAATCTTCTTCCTTTTTCAACTTCCACCACTTGGTCTTCTTTTCAATCTTTCCTCTTCTCTTCTTCCTGACCACCAGAAACATCCTACACATCACCATCCGATGCTGTCTGGCTACACTCTCTCCTACCACTACTTTACAGTCTCTGATCTCTCTCAGATTGGCTCGTCTACAAAGGATGTAGTCTACCTGCGTACTCCTCCCTCCACTCTTGTAGGTAACTCTATGTTCCTCCCTCTTCTGGAAATAAGTATTAACTACAGCCATTTCCATCCTCTTGGCAAAGTCCACCACCATCTGTCCTTCTAGGTTCCTTTCCTTAACACCGAACCTGCCCATCACCTCCTCATCACCTCTGTTGCCCTCGCCAACATGCCCGTTGAAATCTGCTCCCACTACTACTCTCTCTCCTCTGGGAACACTCTCAATCACCTCATCCAACTCACTCCAAAATCTCTCCTTCTCTTCCAACTTACAGCCTACTTGTGGAGCATAACCACTCACTACATTCAACATCACCCCTTCAATTTCTATCTTCAAACTGATCACCCTGTCTGACACTCTTTTCACCTCTAAAACATTCCTCACAAACTCCTCCTTCAGGATCACTCCTACCCCATTTCTCTTCCTATCCACACCATAGTAAAACAGTTTGTATCCCCCTCAAATACTACGCGCTTTGCTACCCTTCCACCTGGTCTCCTGCACGCACAGAATATCTACCTTCCTTCTCTCCATCATGTCCGCCAGCTCCCTACCCTTCCCTGTCATTGTACCAACGTTAAGAGTCCCTATTCTCAGATCTATACTCCTGCCTTTCCTCTTCTCTTTCTGTCGACGAATCCTTCTCCCTCCTCTCCTTCTTCGACAAACAGTAGTCCAATTTCCACCGGCACCCTGTAAGTCAACAGCACCGGAGGCGGTCGTTGTTAACCCGGGCCTCGACCGATCCGGTATGGAAATCGATTTGGTGACTCGCATATTTGGTTTTTGGCATTTTTTACGCCGGATGCCCTTCCTGACTCAACCCTCTCTATTTATCCGGGCTTGGGACCGGCACAGAAGTCACTGGCTTGCAACCCCTGTGGCTAGATTTGATGTTGGCTTGTAAATGTGCTGTTTAAATGTATTTTTGTTAGCAAAATGGTATGGTTACCAAGGTTGAATTTTTGGTTGCTATGGAGGAGTCAGTCATTAACTTTCCTTTGACACTATAAGTAATTTGGTTGCTAGGGTAAACCATTTGGTTGCTAAGGGGCGGTCAGCAAAGTCATAAAAATAGTTTTGTTTTAGGCGTCTTTTTTATATTTATTTACATTCACTGTGCCTTAAGTCAATTTAAAATATTTGACCATTTCTAAAGCATAAAATACTTTTGCACAGTGGTTGTTATGTTCTTGTACAGGCCGATGAAGTGTGAAAGCTTTTATGAGCTTTACAGTTTTACAAAGTTTGACCCCGTGCCAATATGAGTGATTTAAACCAAGCCCTGTGTCTCTATGATTTTCCTTAGCTGAGATAGTTATATGCCAGATTGGTTGCTATGGTAAACACTCATGTTGCTATGGATGGGTCAGTCACAAAATATGTTTTCTTTGTCACTATAAATTATATAAACCAACCCCCATGTCTTTATCATGTACCAAAGTTGAGATAGAGTTCAGAAAATGTGGTTGCTAGGGAGCAAAATTCATTTTGAAAACATTTTAGAATGTTATATAAGTAAGATTAACTTACCTAAACTTAAGAAGTATAGTTCTAGTTGTTTAATAATGTTACTCATGCACCAGAGCAAAACTCACCTTGAGATAATACAAATGTTAATGCACTAGAAACTCCCCATTAACATTGTTTTTATATGTTTTCTTATTAGTTTTGATGTTTTTATTTATCGTATTTTTCGCCATATAAGACGCACCCAATTTCAAATGAGGAAGATCTAGAAAAAG
This sequence comes from Danionella cerebrum, assembly GCA_007224835.1. Classification (NCBI taxonomy): domain Eukaryota; kingdom Metazoa; phylum Chordata; class Actinopteri; order Cypriniformes; family Danionidae; genus Danionella; species Danionella cerebrum. The sequence goes on from SRMA01026039.1 coordinate 263,882, forward strand.
AAGATTCTGAACCAAATACTTTTGTAAAATATTTTATATCAACTGTGTAAAAGTTAACAGCAGTTTTAAGAACAAATATATGCCAAACATGAAACATGAACAGTCAGTAAACAGTAAAAGTAACAAAAAAAGGCTGTAATGTTTCATACCTGCTCCTTACGATCCGTGCTATGGTAGGATCGACGAGCAGAGATGGGCGATGACGTCAGCGTGCACCGATGGCTCCGGAGTGTGATGGGAATTTTCCTATATAATACTACCATCTAGTGGTCATTTAGAGAAATGTAATTTGAGAAGCTTTTAAGAGCACACGTCATACTTCAGTCCCGCCCTGAGAGGCTCGAAGTTCTTCCAATGCGGATAACCTGTATGTAGGAAATGCGTCAATACTGCTAAATCTTTACAATAAATAGCCGCATTTGCTGTGTTCTCTCTCAAACGGTCTCCAGTGTTTATTATCAATTGAGAAGGTATATTTTTACCATAACAGGAGCTAGGCCGAAGCCGCGGCTGCTCTTACGCCTCTCCTACGGCCGTGACCGCCCTCCGCTCCGCGGCGCTCTGTATTCGCCATATAAGACGCACCAACTTTTCCCCCTCAGTTTTGGGGAAGAAAAAGTGCGTCTTATACGGTGAAAAATACGGTAGTTTAAAGACATCCTTTTCCAGGTACATTTCAGTATACTGTAATAGTTTAGTCCATTGGCATAAACAACAGCTTGCATTTCATTTTGTGATGCTGCATTGATGCAAATTATATTTATAAAGTTAAATAAATCAAACATAATATGCGTAGTAATTGTTATTCTAGTGCTTTTGTTTATTTTTCTTTACTGTCCGCTAATCTCAGGCCTCAGACCGGGACAGCTTTGTTTCCAGACCAACGGCGCTGAACTCTGGGAATCTGGATAAGCTGCAGCAAGTCTTGGACTACAGGTGCATCGTGGGAGGAGGAGAACAGGTCTTTCTCTTGGGACTTGGGGTAAGGAGCTTGTGTCTGTATGAGACGTACATACTTCAGTCGTTGAACCCGCTAAACCCTGAGCTGTCTGTGTTCAGAGATCTCAGATTTACACGTGGGATGGAAAAGCGCCGTTACGCTGGAAGAAACTGGAGAACTTCAAGCTGGAGCTTCCTCGAGACACATTACTGAGTGTCGAGATCGTCCAGGAGCTCAAGGGAGAAGTCAGAGACCCCCTCCCCCGATTCCTTTTAATGGCTGTTCAGGATGTCTGAGAATAAGTGAGGGCTTCTGTGTTTTACAGGGAAAAGCTCAGCGTAGAATCAATGCTGTGCACGTTCTCGATGCTCTCTTTCTCAACGGCACGGATGTCAGAGATCAACACTTCAACCAGAGGTTCTTTTGCCAAAAATATTACTTTTCTTTTTGATATTTAGATAGCCAAGTCCCATCCAGCCTTCTAGATGATTGACTTTACTTTAGTTACATAAAGACATTCGAATATAATGTCTACTTCTCTCGTTGCAGAATCTTTATGGCCGAGAAGTTTGTGAAAGCTGTGTCCAAACCCAGCAGGCCCGACATGAACCCGATCCGGTAATATTCCTTTCTCTTTGCAGTTCCTCTAATTGCATGTCAGGGACGGCCCTGGGGGGCAGGAAGTGCTCTGAAGCCTGGAGGGGGTAGTATGTAAAATTAATGCAGATTCTGTTTTACTAGAGGCCAGACAGGATCTTTCATGTTTGCGATGGTATGGCAGATCAGTGCTCCTGCTGTTTCACCATCCTTCTCTTTTCTTTGTCAGAGTGAAGGAAGTCTACAGGTTGGAGGACTTGGAGAAGATCTTTGTGAGGTGCGCACTGCTCCGGCCATAACATGCAAGCTAAATGTTTATTTATAGTATTTAAGTATTTTTATTTTTAACAAAAAAAAATGTATAGAAAAAATTTACATTTAATTGAATTGACGTTTTATTTTTAACCAAAATTTGCAATAAAAAAATTACCTTATTTTTTGGAATTTAATTTAACTTAAAATATTTTTTAACAAAATATTTTGGTAAAATAATTTGAAATCACATCTATTTAGTCATTTAATCATTGACATTTTTTCATCAAATATTAAAGGAATGCAGTAATAAAATAACAAAAAGTAATAGTAATAAAAAGTAATAAATTAATTAATTATTAATTAATAAAATTAAGTAATAAAAACTTTTTGCAAATGTAATATTTTGATAAAATAATTTAAATTCTTATCAATTTAATCTTCTTCTACTTTCGGCTGTTCCCAGTTTAGGGGTCGCCACAGCGAATCATCCTTTTCCACCAAACTCTGTCCTCAGTATCCTCTACTCTTGCACCAACTACCTTCATGTCCTCTCTCAGCACATCCATATATCTCGTCTTTGGTCTTCCTCTTGACCTCTTGCCTGGCATCTCCATCTCCAGCATCCTTCTACCAATATAACCACTATCCCTCCTCTGCACATGTCCAAACCATCTCAACCTGGCCTCTCTGACTTTGTCTCCAAAACAACCAACCTGAGCTTGTTCCTAATCTTGTCCATCCTTGTCACTCCTAAACTGAACCTCAACATCCTCATCTCTGCTACTTCCATCTCTGCCTCTTGTCTCTTCTTCACTGCTACAGTCTCTAACCCATACATCATGGCTGGTCTCACTACTGTTCTGTACACCTTTCCTTTGATTCTTGCTGACACTCTTCTGTCACACAACACCCCTGACACTTTTCTCCACCCACTCCAACCTGCCTGCACTCGTCTCTTCACCTCTTTTCCACACTCCCCGTCACACTGGACTGTTGACCCCAAATACCTAAACTCCTGACTCTTGACCTCAGCCCCCTGTAACCTCACTGTTCTATTTCCCTCCCTCTCGTTCAAACACATGTATTCTGTCTTGCAGCGACTGATTTTCATTCGTATCAATTTAATGAAATTGACATTTTATTTTTGTCAAATATTTTCAATAAAAATACTATTTTTGGGGGGAATTTAATTAGTATTTTATTCATTTATTTGTATTTAATTTTTTAAATATATTTTAAACGCGGTGAGTCATTGCATTTTTTTATTTTATTTGCAGAATATAGCTTTCGAAATTGCTTGATTACCATGATTTTTAATTTGACGTTTACATGTATTTATATATTTTTTTAAGTTTTATGTTCCCTTGCGTGTCTGCTGTTTAAACATTTTGTGCTTTTTTTTCCAATTCATTTCAAATTAACATAATTTTGTTTAAAATAAAAGAAAAATATACTTTATCTAAAAATATTATAGTTTGTATATATTTTCCTATATATATATATATATATATATATATATATATATATATATATATATATATATATATATATATATATATACATACATTGTTTTTATTAATTCGGGTTTATGTTTGTATTATTTTTTGTCATTTTTAAATATTTCAGTTTAAATGTAATTTGTAATAGTTTATGATTGAGAGAGAACGAGAGATGGCAGTTTTGATGATGTTTTCCTCGTAGGCTGGATATGAAGATAACCAAGAGTTCTGGAGGCATGCCGCGGCTCTCGTACACAGGCAGAGACGACCGTCACTTCCTCCCGACTGGCCTCTATATCATCAAAACACTGAGCGGTGAGAGCGGCAGCATTGTGTTGGTGATGCCCTCGCTTTAATGGTCTCTTGAATATTCCTTGCTCTGTTATTCACAGAACCGTGGACGATGGGTTTCAGCAAAAGCACGAAAAAAAAGTTTTTTTACAATAAGAAAACGAAAGATTCGACGTATGCGTTACCACCCGAATCTACGGCACCTTTCCAGTAAGTCCTATATGAAGAAATCCGGTTTGTCCGTTCCATCACACTGTGTTTGTGAAGATGCACTGAATATTCCTGACCTCCTTTGTAGCTTCAAAGAAGAGAGCTTTGCTATTATCCTCAGAATCCTTTTATTTATTTTTTTTAACAGAGAGCAGTAAACCCCTAGTTTGGTTACTACTGTAAGATTTGCTTGCCGTGAGATGTTGGGCGTGATGTGACAGGCACATTAATTATGGTGGAAAATCAGAGAATTCAGTCATTAGAGTGATTTGTAATAAATCTCAGTATCATCTTTCATCATTTGATTGCATTGCATTGCTTAGCTTATTGTTTTTAAATGTATATGTGGTGGGCAAGATGGCTCTAAAATAACAGTTTCTTTTTGTATAACCAGTTATAAATAAAATAAAAATCCAAGAATTTTTTTACTCTAGATATTTCGAGTTATACATCCTGTACTTGGCTTGAAATTGTGTGCTGGCCACATTTTTAGGTTCTGTTTTTAATTTTCTTTTATGAATATGTTCAAAATGTCCTGATTTCATTGTAGGAAAGATTTTTATCTGTAGGAATCAGATAAAAAGTTGTTTCATCTTGAACTTAACCTTTTTTACATAATTATTGTAGGCATTATTAACGGTCAGAATCCAGGACTTAATATTAGTTTACTGTAGCATTTGTGAGTTATTTTATCCTGTACTTGGCTTTTTTGGAAAAAAAAAAACAAAACAAAACAATGAAAAGCGATTTAACTAAATATTTTCCTTTTTGAATGTGTTCAAAAACTATTATTATTATATTAAGCATCTTTAACCATCAGAGTCTAAAATGTAGGAATATTTTACAGTAGAATTTGTGAGTTATTTCATCCTGAACTTGGCTTTTTGGGAAATAAAAAAATGCATTTAATGAAATTTTGTACTCTGCACGTTTATCTTTTTTTCTTTTTCGTTTTACTTTTTGAATGTGTTCAAAAACTTTTATTATTTTTATATATTAAGCATTTTTAACCATCAGATTCTAAAATGTAGGAATATTTTACAGTAGAATTTGTTTAGTTATTCCATCCTGAACGGTTTTTTTTTTGTTTTTTTTTGGTGGGAGAAAACTAATTTATTGAAATTGTGTGCTGGGCATATTTTCAGATTCTATTTCTGATTTTCTGTTCAAAAACTCTTTACATGATTATTAACCGTCAGATTCTAAAATGTAGGAATACTTTACTCTAGCATTTTTGAGTTATTTTACCCTGAACTTAGCTTTTTTTTTTTTTTGATGAAAAAAAAATTAAATAAAATTTGTAATAGGCACATTTAGGGTCAACCATAGTACAGTTTGCCAGATTTCCTGTATTTTTGTTGACCAATGGTAACTCCCTCGTCCTCTTTGATTAAACTAATACTGACACGGTGTCTGTCCAAGTTTTTTTACCTTCTTTTTGACTGGAATCACAACTTTTTAAAATGAAATGACAGAAAAACTGATACAGCACTAGACAAGTTTTCACGTACACCACTCACAAACTAATTTATGAAACTACCCAATTGTAGCAATCTGAGTATTTTTGTCATTTGCAATGAAATGACAGAAAAACTGATACAGCATGAGACAAGTTCTCACGTACACCACTCACAAACTAATTTATGAAACTACCCAATTGTAGAAATCTGAGTATTTTTGTCATTTGCTACCACTGCCTCATTCTAACACTTGTTATTTCTCTGTTCTCTCAGCGTGTGTCATCAGGAAAGGCTGTTTTGGGCTTGGGAAGAAGGTGTTCGAGTTCACGACAGCCAGACAAGGATCAACCCAGAGAAACTCTCCAAAGATTACGTCGTCTCCTTTATCCATCAGCACTGTCAACAATAAACATCATACAACAATAAACCATACCACACTTTGACACTCAGTAACAGCGCATTCACTCCCCCGACCACCAGAGGGCACAGCAGCTTCTTCTAGAGTCCTCCGACGAAGCTCAAACTCAGTTTCTTCACACTTCAAGGCTCTCTGCAAAAAAAGCCAGTGTGAGTTTGGACGACAGGGTGTCCGGCTGCCCATCGGTGTGTATCTGTGTGTGTCCGTTATCTTTACAGGAGAAGCATAGATGACATTGCTGCTCTCTTTCTCCAAAACTTCAAAACCCTCTTCCTCGCATGAATTATTCCTCCGCAGATCAGCCAGATGTGAAGCTGTGGTGTCCATCTGTCAGTGCAAACCAGAAGATAAGCGTCTGAAGCAGGATGTTGGTTTGCATGGGTATAAACGTGTGCTTGTACTACCTTTTATTTGAGTTTTGTAACCTTTCAGCGTGTACAAACATTAGTGTGGCTGTTTCTGGTGCGTTGGGGGAGGTGGGTGTTGGTTTTAAGCCCTTTGTGAAGATTACATTAAATCCATGAGGAGAAATTATTCTGATTATTTTTTTTTCACAATGCAATTTGTTTAGTTTTTAACGCACACAAAAACGTAACAAAAGGAAAAGGTCTTTGGAGATTGGTGCATGGCTTTCAAGCGTCTCCAGTCTTAGATTAACCCCATTATTTCTAAACTCTGATCTACTAGGTTTCAATATTAACTGTATTATTTCAAGGGTTAGAAGCATTTGTTTATATTTTATGTAATTAATGGAGTTCAGATTTTACATTGGTGCAGACCGTTGCTCAAATTAATTCATGAAATGTTAGTTGAAACCTTTAGTTACATTGTGCTTTTTCAAATAACACACTTTATTTTAATGATAATAAAGCTTTGCAGTGTAACTCCATCAATTTATTGAATAATCAGTTTTTTTTATGTGAAATACGCTCAGATTCTTGCTTGCACCCCCTATGGTGATGTTTGGTACTGCAACCAATACTATTTTTTGCCTTACCCACTAAACAGGCATCCCCAACCCTACTGAATGTCAATCATGACGCTACTACAATGCTAAACAGGCTTAGGGTTGGGGTAAGGGAGTACAACCAATGATATAAAAAAAGTGGGCGGGGCTACATGTTTAGGGGGTGGGGCTTAACATGTGTCTGCATACAGGCATTTATTTTTTCAGCATTAGTTTACATATGTTTACAAATACATTCTATTATACAAATAATTAAATCATCCTCACCCATCCGTCTTTTTCTGTTGAGCCACATGTAATTTACAACAGTAATTGAGGATAAATTATATTTTAATGCTGAATTTAACGTGCTGCATAAAGTACAAATCAGTGAAATTTGTAAAAAGATTAAACCAAAAGCCTGAGAAGAATTTAACGCTCTGTCGTAGAGAAATGAAAGTGTGACAGAAGTTTTGGAGTGGGGACTTCTGCTGATAAGACTCTATTTGTTTCTGCTGGCTCTGAGAATCCAGACAAACCCCACAAACAGACTGATGGAATGAACAAAGAAACTCTCTCCACACTCCGGAGAACCAGTCTTCCTTTGGCTTCTGATTGCCCCCACAACATTTAATTATTATTTAATTTATTCAAATCATGAAATACCATAGCAAACCCAGGTCAAATATAGAGAATCTTTAGGTTTTAACTCATTTAATCTGTATTAATTCTACGGTAATTATGCAGTAGTTCCATGTGAATATATAGTAACTAATCAGTAGTTCCCTGAGAACCGGACAATTATTCTTTTGAGTGCAGAATTCCTGACTTTTGAATGCATCATGAATCAATCGCGTTACCACATGTTCTCATGAATCTTCTGATTAGTTACAAAAGAGTTACCACTTAGTTATCAAGGAACAATTTTGTCATTTTTTTACTGCAAAAATTAAGAATGAACTGTTTTTATATTTAATATCATTAACATAAATTAATAAATCCCCCAAATAAATAACAGACAATTTCAAAACTGTGAAAATTCTTCTAACTTCTAAACTGTTCCAGGGACTTTTTGTTCTATTGAGTTTTTTGTGTACCAAAACTTAAATACAAGCCATACCACAGGTCTTATACTTCCAAGGGTTATCCCTTCTTTTCACCACTAGATGGCACTGCTGGTACAGATTTAAGTTCTGAAAAATGAAACTAGTAGACAGTCACTTATTTTCTCATATTTTAATTTAAATTACCTTAATGATGTGTCGTAATTCTTGTAATGTCAATTTAAAACAAAAAATCTAAACTTATAATCTTTTTGAAACCATACATTATTTGTGAATTAAATTTAAAATAAAAAATATTAGGGTAGTGATGCATGCAGAGACTTTAAGGGTTAATGTGCTACACATCAAAGAGATCCTATATCTGTTAAGCAACGTCAATACTTGCTGTATTATAAATTGCTAAAACTCTAAATAAACAACAGAAAAAAAAAATTCGAACAGTTTTTTCCGCAAAGTTTTTGCTTAGTTTTTTCTGATCTTTACATGGTCCTGCTTACAGAAGATGGTGATGTACATTTACGAGTTTTAATTTGCCCAAAAAATAGTAGTTGGATGAGTTTTGGGAATGTTTATTGAGAAATTCACGTTCTTCTGTGTCAGAAATGCCACAATCTGGATTATAATAAATAGTTTTATGGATTTTAAAGAAATCTACACACCCACTCATGGAAGAGAAGTGTAAAACCAACGTAAACTCAGCATTTGTTTCACATGTGAAAAGAATTCTTGTTTTATCTTATATTGTTTCCATTTCACAGGAATTTAAATATTTATATGCAATTGAGATCACCGCCCCTCCCACAGGTTTATAGATAGACTTTTAGAGCTCGAGGTATTTCCTTTAGCAGTGGCTCCAGTGACCATACTTTAGATGTTACGTATTGTTACGTATTTGCATCACATGACCATGTTGGTGGCTAAGTACCGTGATGTCATTCCCTATTTAAAACTAATATCTAAATAATATACACAACTGCTAGAGATTCATTGAAACTTGTTCGGATGAAACAATTTAAAAATCCTCATGTAAGGTCCCTTATATCTCTTCTCTTCACTGTTGTATAGTTTTATAACTTTATTCACAAAATAATGACAGTGAACTTGCACCATGGCTTAGTTCTGTATACTTGGCTGCGTTTTCATTTCTTCTGCAAAGCTGCAGGTTTCTGGCATTTCAAGGACGGTGGGACGCAGGCGGTCTTTTGTATGCAGGTGTAATGAGAGTCTCACAACACCGTTTCCCCATCAGTGTCTGACTTTGAGTTTGTGACTGGAAAGCTAAGCAGAGATTCACCTCTGAGGACAATTACATTTCCCTCTTGATGGTTCCTCACATCCTGGGGTTCACTCTGAAAATCGCTGGCTTTCCAGACCGAATTAAAAGTATGTAAACATCTGTTGTTTTCACTTTCCTCAAACCGTCCTACTTTGAAAAACAGAGACGTTGAAATCTCCTGAAAGCAATCGAAGAGACTCCTCATCAGTAGAGGTTAGAGTGTCCAGAAGATCCATAACGGTATTCAATCGCTCCCCAGGGCAGATAAGTTTTATTAAAGTTAAACCTCTGGTCAATTCAACGTTTGTCGGAAACTAAAATCAAACCAAACAAAAGGATTGATAAATACTGCAAAAAAAACCATGGTGGCTTCTTAATGGCAGCAAATCCAACTGGAAATAAAATCATTTTTTTATTTATTTAGAAATTCCCAAAGCCAAACTATTTTAAACTCTGGAATAAACTCCCCGGTAGATAAAATCAACTCAATCTGAGTGTACATCCATCATCAAACCAACCCAAGTACAAGAGTTACAGAGTTAAATGAATCTGTTTCATTAATTACATTTTTGACATCAGCGTTAAACACGTTCTTGTAAAAATACTGCTGATAAAGTTAGTGATACCTTTCCACAAAAGAAACCCAAGGAAGGTGTTAAAACACTCACGCGCAGCAAAGTTCAAGACTACAGATAGAATCACTGCCCCTGTGTTAAATGTTACACTATCTGAGTTTAATCACGCTGACATATTTAATTACATATAGTGCTCAGCATAAATTAGTACACCCCACTTTCAGAATTAACATTTTCTGTGAGATACTATACTACAAAATACTCCCACAAATGTGGGCCATCGTTTGCAAACAAGTTTTTTTAATTTGCACACACACAAAAAAGGGATTTTCAACAATTTCATTGCAAAAAATATTACTCCCCAATTATAGTCTAGGGAGAAAAGTCACACTTAAGACAACAAAATTCAAATGAACAGGCATCAACCACAAGTGAGTCTAATACCATAATTCTTTTGTTGCTATCTTAAAATATATTTATAGTTAGTGAGGTCAAATGTTTAAATTACAAGACTTGCCATACTTGGACTACATTCAACTAGCCCAAATACAGTTGCAGACATCTGCAATTAGAATCGTGTCTCGGATATTAAAAAGGGTTGACATAGTAGGATGAGTTGGGGGAGTTTCTGAAGAAATGTAGTGTGATGTAGACATTAGTATATTCAACCAGGAACAATACAATTGCGGATATTCGGCGTGATGCTAAAGATACCCGTGACGTCATTGCAGATATCTTCAAATGAGTTTTGACAAGTCAAAAAATCTACTTTCTTATTAGTGCTTTTGGAACTGAACGTATCTCTAAATGTTTTTATGCCTAGTCACAATATATTTATAACTAGTCCGAATACATTTATTTCTCTCGTATCTTTAACTAAATTTATAGATGGTCAGAGAAGTATTTCGTTCTCAAATTCTTGTTTAAAATTTCAAAACAATTTGTGAGAGGGGCGTGGACACAAACCATGTATGGCAGCCTCCTCTCCAGTTTAAAAAAGCTTCATATTAGCCCAATGACAGAAGGCAGTGTCACAGAGTCCATTTTTGTTTTTTAAACAAATAAACTGCTAGCCATACATTTCACTTAGCCAAGCCCTGAAAAATGCCTTTATGAGTCCAGTAATGGTCTCTTCATGGGTTAATATTTATTTAAAATGCGCAACAGTATATTCTTTTTGAAGAAAACAGTGCCTTTGGGAATGTAACTTTGAGGATCTCTACCAGTAAACCTTTCATGTCTATTCCCGGGACAAATTAAAAGTCTTATATTCAATGATAAATGATCATTAAATAATAAAATATATATATATTGATGGTCTTTGATATAAAGGTGCTTTCTGAATATTTGGCTACTTTTAAAACATTTTTCGCCAGGTTTGTGCCCAAGGTTTGATTTATTCTGTAGGAAGCATCCTTTATTTAATGCTTTCGTGACCAGCAGACTCGCAGTGTTTCTACTTTGTTAGATGATGAAGGTTTCACCGAGTATATAGCTATTTATACAGCGCTGCATCGATGTTTACCACAGCTCGAGCGGATTCTAAAAGCCGTGGGCGGTTTGGAAGAACTGGATACTTGAAAATCGTTTCCACACATCAATAGATTAAAACGTCCCCAAAGGTTTCGGATCCATATCTGACACCACGTCTCATCCATATTGGATGGCTTCTGTAGTATTAAAAATTGATGTTTTCAATTTAAGTTTTCAAAGCGGTCGAGGGAGGGTCCAGTCCAGTCCCAGTCAGACTCTACCTTCCTCCAGTCGCCGACTACCTGCCCATCAGCATCGCCCTCAGTGTCTCCTCAGGTGCGAGAGGGCGACACACGGACTCAAAAGCAGCCGGGAATGTTCGTTCGGGATTCGTTGTGAATAAAAGGCACATTTCGGAGTCAGTTTTGGGGTTGTTGTACACGCGAGACGCCCAGGTCGAATGTGAAGCAGGTTTTGGAGTTATCCGAACACTTGCCTCAAACTCCCGAGGAGCCGCGATGGCATCGATCGGGGAGTTTGATCCGCTAAACAGCATCGTGCCCGCCACCAAAATCGAGATCACCGTCTCATGCAGGTACGAGTGGAAATATTTGTAATTTAAAATGTGATGTAGTATTGCGAGTGGAGCGTGTACTCTCTTTAGCTTTCGCCCGGTGTTTTTTTTAGGAGGAATTGATCCATTGATCCATTCAGCTCGATTGATTAGCCTGTTAAAAAGCAAGTTATGGGGAATGTAATTGATGGGCACCGGGCAGGTTATTGAGCTCTGAGACAGTTCACTTTTCTTGAAGAGAGGTGGAGTTGTGTTTGCAATGGTAATTAAAGGCAATCTTTGTAAAATGGTTGTATGGTAACTAATTATTCAAGATTAATTGCAATAATCCATTAAGAAGCCAGGGGTAAAGAGTACAGTCTTGCAACTCATACAGTTCTTTCCAGACTATCAAATGCTGGGAAGTAAATAAGCTGGATCAAATTTTAACCAGAGCGCATCGTCACAAATGTGTGCATTTACCAAATTTAACAGCAAACCTACTTTGTCCATTTCTCAGAACTATTCTCAAATCATCCCCTACGTTTACCCCTTAGCCCAACCAAGCAATGAACAATTGGGAATTTCACTGTTTTGGTAAATTCGATTGCGCATATGTCTCACATGGATCGGTGGATCGCCCCCATATGGCTGGCTGCAGAATGATTTCCACCCAATACAAGTCTATGGGAAAAAGCCAACTTTTTGTTTACACAAACGGTTTGATAGACTTTTGAAAGTTATCTTTACAGTGAACAAAGTTCTTTATTATTTTTTTTGTTTTAAGTTTATTTTCAAGTGGCTCATGATTGCTCAGTTTTCCAAGAGCTACTCAATGCAACACGTGGATCGATGTCTGACCACGCACACGTGAGGAGCGACGTCAAACACCACGCCCGCCAAGAGTAATAATGGCTGCACCCACGTCCAAGAGATTAAACCTTTATGTAGGGTTGGGGCATTCTTTTGTTATATAAAAAAATGTATAGCTTTGTGTAAGGTTTGGGGTATCCTTTCGTTTAATGTCCTTGACCTTTACATGTGTGCCTTAATACATCCCAGTGGGTAGGCTTTGGTCCTGTGACTTAAGATGTGCCATGTCACTTTCAGACCTAGCTGGGTCCTATCTCAGGTTGCAGGGAGATGCCTCTGTAATATTCCCTTAACAAAAGCAGGCGGAGCCATGTGATTGACAGATTTGATTGGTAGGTACACAGAACAGAGCTGACTGACTGCTGTTATTACATTGTGAGAAAGATCATTAATGGTCTTCATCAGGTCGCGTGTGCCCATGTGCACCCTCTCTCTGTCTGTCATGGCTGTGTCCGTGTCAGGCATCAAATGGCCCAATGGCAGGAAGTGGTGACACGGCGTCCATTATGAGCCTCCTACACAACTGCGTCATTTAGTATTTTTAAGTATTAATTAAGTAACTCATATATGCTTTCTAATATTATTACATGCTAAACATTACTTTTAAACAATAAAACCACCTAAAAAGGGACAGTAAGATTTAGTTTTAAAAGCTTTTTATATCTTAAAAATGACTTTTAAAGCTAAAAGCGACTTAAAATTGATTTGAAACGCAATTATATTTGGATTTTAAATGTTATAAATGCTTAAAACTACTTGTAAGCGCTACAGTCCAATTAGAATTGACTTGAGTTCCAGAAAGATTCAGAATATAGTTTTAAAGGGTTTTAGCATTATCACAGGTTAAACAATTACTTTTAAATAATAAAACACTTCTAGAATTGACTTGAGGGGCAGTAAGATTTAGTTTTAGGTTTTGTTAACATTATTAATTATTTCCTTTGACAAAAAGCCACCTAGAGTTGAGTTTAGTTTTAAATGATTTTTAAAAATGATTGTGTTACAATTTAGTTTTCAATTATTCAAAAAAAAATGTATGTGTTCATACAGTTCATTTAAGTAGCATTACAATTTGGTTTTAAATGTTTAACATTATTACATGTTAAATAATTACTTTAAACAGTAAAACCCACCTCAAATTGACTGGCAGTAAGGTTTAGTTTTAACTAATTAAAAAAATAATAATAATGTGCATTACAATTTTCTTTTAAAGATAACAAAAAATATTTTGTGTTAATTACTTTTCAACCATAAAAGCTTCCTACAGTGGCACTACAATTTGGTTTTGAATGTTTTTTTTCACATGTTAAATAATTACTTTTAAACAATAAAAGCCACCTCGAATTGGCGACCTGTTCAGGGTGTTCCCCCGCGTCTACCCAGATGTGCGTTGGAGATAGACAACAGCAGACCCCCATGACCCCGGAAAGGAAATAATAGGGTTTGAGGATGATTGAAAGAATGAATTAATTAGAATGAATAAATGAATGTTAGATTTAGTTTTAAGTGCGTGTTAACATTGTTATGTGGAAAATATTATTTTCAAACAATAAATGCCTTGAAGAGGTGACAATACGATTTAGTTTATTATTATTTGTTATGTATATTTAGTTTTAAAGTATTTGTTAAATAATTACTTTTAACCAAAAAAAGCTACATAGAGTTGACTTACAATGTGGTTCGAAATGCCATTTACCAATATTACATGTTAAATATTTCCGTCTAAACAATAAAAGCCACCCAATGTTTACTTGAGTGGCAGTAAGATTTTTTATTTTAATTATTTAAAGTTAGAAAAAGTACTTTATATGCTCCAAGGCTATGTGTTTAAAATCTTTAAACAATCACTTATTGTTGTCTTCTTGGGTTTAATGATACCATAATGATACCATAATGATAGGCCTCCAATATTTCAACTATGTGTAGATGCTTGGTTTGAGGGCAACCCTATATGAAACAAATGGTACGAACAGATAAAGCTGTATTTTGGAATGTCGTTCCGGGCAATTGGTTGCCTACCAGTTCAAACCAGATTAAACCATCTTCCAAAACAAGTCCCTCCTTACAAAAAGGAAGCCTTGTTCAACCGGAACTGTTTAATCTGTGTTTTGTAAAGGACCACTTTTTAAAGTGCCTGGTCGACCTCTTGCTGCTCTTGTGTCCCCCTGGAACACCCCCTCTCTCTGCCTCTTGTTGGACGAGCAGCACAGGCCTCAAACATCATCCCAGGCTTTTCTCTTCTGAATAATGAATGTGTTGACTGCTGATGCTGTCTGTGTGTTTGCATAAAGCCTTTCCTTCTCACACTGCTTGCCCAGAGATCCAAGGGAGGTCTCTTTATACATGCGACACATCTGTGACTGCCAGGCTGTGCCCGCTGAGCCTTCAGCAGTAATTTGGCTGAGGTGGAAGACGGGGGCAAGAAAATGGAGCAAGTGCTACCTCTTGGTACATATTTCATAGCTCCCCCCGCTGGGATACGAATGCAACAGATCAAGATTTATGAAAAATGAAATACAGCAGTGAAATATGCTCCGCTTCCCGATGCCCAGTGGGCTTTGATTCAGTATGAGGCCTGCGACTTGTGGCATGAGTTCTCAGAGATGTAAAAAGGCAAAGCAGGACAGGAGACAAACGGCTGGAGTTTGTAGACTCAGTGAGCTCACTTAAAAGTAGATTGAGGATCCAATACAGAGCCACACGGCATCTTACTGTCAGGCTGGTGTATGTGTTCCTTCACTTCTTCTGCACCCTAATCAATGATCGACTACATGTGTGTCTAATCTACTTATTTTGTATTTACCCTAATCAGTATCCACTTCTCATCTGCTCTTCACCTTAGTAAGCCCTCACTTTCCTCACTGTCAATCCAACGGTTTACGCCTCCTGACTCTTCATTATCACTTCCTGCCTTCTTGGATCTTCTGGAATCCTTGTTGTGTTTCTTCTGGGTTCTCCATCTCTCCATCAACTCCTGCGAACAACTCCTGTGGATTACTGACTTGCTACTCACAATCACAACTATCTCCACATTTGGAGACACTGGGGGTTCTGCTGACCCATGTTTCTACTCAATCATCCACTACACCTGTGTCTAATCCTCTTGTTTCCTCTTCACATATTAAGTTTCTGGTTCTCATCTGCTTTTTCTTTTTTATGCCCTCACTTCTCCTTTCCTCACTGTCAGTCCTTCGGTTCATGCCTCCTGACTATCCTCGATCACTTTCTGCCTTCTTGGATGTCCTGTAATTCTTGATGTGTTTCTTGGTTCTCTATCTCTCCATCAACTCCTGCGAACAACTCCTGTGGATTACTAACCTGCTACTTGCCATCAATCCTGAAGATATTGTGGGTCCTCTTGTTTCCTTGTTTCCTCAGTTTCTCACTGATGACTTCTAGGGTTCTTGCAGATACAACACTGGGTTCTGTTCCCTTTAAGGAATGATATTGTTCTGTTGCCGCTACTGTGTATGTGACTAAAGTATATGACTAAAGCCAATGTGACATTTTCTCTAAGACAGATCTGGTTTGATGTCGCTCTGCTGTGACATCTGCGACTTACAAATAGGTAGAAAAAAACATGTTACACAGGTCAGCTAATAATTTCAAGTGGTTAAAAAAGAAATTCCAGCAAATTCCAGAGGTGATTATCGGCTTTAGATCAGTGATCCACAACCTCTGGTCCATGGACTGGTAACGTGAAAAGAAACAGCACGAACAAGATACATGTCATTTGAACCAATGTATTGAAAGTTGGAAGATTCACCTGTAGTCAGAAGACAACTGTAATCACAAAGTGCTTTGAGAGGATTGTTCTAAGCCACATCAAGGGCACCATCCCTTCTACCTTGGACAGACATCAGTTTGCCTACATGGCGAACCAATTGACAGAGGATTCAGTCTTACTAGCACTACATTCCCCCCTGACTCACCTGGAGCATCAATACTATGATACTATGAGCTTATACTGAAACTCCACAAACTGCCTAGCTCTCTGTGTTTCTAAATCAGAGACCACAGGAGTGTGTGCCTAGCCTGGCTAAGCTCCAAATGCTTGAGAAGTTTGTAGATGATACCTCCTTATTGGGTTTAATATCGGACAATGATGAGACTCAACTAAAAGAGATCAGACACCTGGCAGGACAACAATCTTGTCCTGAATACCAGCTCCACAAAGACCAAGGAGGTCATTGTGGAGTTTAGGAGATCCGAAATGACGTTAATTTTTAATGGGGAGGTGGTGGAGACGGTGGACAACTTCAAGTTCCTGGCCATCCAGATCTCATCTCTTCTCACTTGGTCCATGTTTTGTTCCAAATCTTTGTTCTATAACCTCTAAACTATAACTAGTTTAAGTTACAAATCAGTGGCTTGACTTGCTGAAACACCCAGAGATGTAGAGGATGTTATAACCATATATGTCTACGGGTCAACCCATGAGGGGAGGAGTAGGATCTTGATAGACATTTGAGATCCTCCACAGCTAATAATCAAGAGATTACAGAGAGGTAACCATCGCCCATGACTCCTCTGAGTTTCACTGTTGCTGGTTGACCATAAATGCACTGAGTTACGAAATGTTCGAGATACGAAACGTCTTGCGGGAAAATATTTTGCTTCAAGATCCGAAGAAAAATTAGAGATACGAACATTTACAAGCTGTTCTGCTGTATTTTCCGCTTGACGTCATGATGTCACGCTGTGCTTCCGGGTCCTTGTGCTCCTATCTCCCAGTGCAAAAAGGGTCTGATGCGCTTCAAAACACTTCAACAACGCATTATGTATATATTACTAATAATGTACTTTAACAAAGGTTACAGTCAAGGTGCCGTAAATTAAATAACGTGGAAAGTGCTGTTCTGTAGTGCAACTTAAAGAAACACAGTAACTCGTTTTCAGAAGTGCTCTCTCCATCTGTCTCCGCTTGTGCTTGAAATCGTGTTTGTGTTAGTAATTTGTGAAATATCTCTTTTATACGTGGAATAACTTTCATACATGGTGCCGTAATGTTTTCTGCCACCCGTTCCACCTCCTCCGACACAACCAAAAAACCAGCTCTATTTTATTCTTCATTGTTTAAGTATTGGCGCAGTGTAGGGATGTCCCAATCAGGTTTTTTGAGCCCCCGATCCGATCCGAGTCATTTAATTTTAAGTATCGACCTATACCGAGTCCCGATCCGATACTTGTCTTTTCCTTGTACTAATTGCACACTTTAAGTGCATGCAGGTTATTAAATCAATCCAGTGTGTACTCTTGACAACCAAATAGCTCAGCAGTGCATCAATAAAATGGTTTAGCCTTTTCCTGCGTTCGCTCAGTGAAGTCGCAATATTCTGTCGTGTTTCGTTTTAAGATGCCTTATCAAGTTGGTAGTATTAAAGGCTGCTTTGCTAGTACCACCGCGTGAAATGCTCGCATTGCAAACGTTGCATGTAGCTACCAGACTAGAATCACTTTCCAACTTAAAATACTCCCACACTGCAGACATCTTAGCACCGTATTGCAAGTAGTAAACAACATGCGAGTTTAACATGCGAGTTTGCGACACGTGCGTGACGTAGCTGACGTAAACATTCGATCGGTCCGATACATAGAGCCGATTCTGATCAGTTAAAAAATGCCTCGATCGGCCCCGATACCGATCTTTACGATCGGCTCGGGACATCCCTAGCGCAGTGGGTAGCACGGTGGCCTTTCAGTTAGAAGTTCGAGTTCCAGTTCGAGGCTCGCTGGTTAAGGAGTTTGCATATTCTCCCTGTGCTTGCGTGGGTTTCCTCCAGGTATTCCAGTTTCCACAACAATTATGAGTAATATAAGACAACCCCCATTATTTTCCTAATCTGAGACAGAGATATGGCAAATTGTTTGCTAAGGTAATAGTTACGATTGCTACTCCGTCTCACTCCACAAGGTCCTTGTGGTCAGCTGATAAGGGTTTTCTAGAGATCCCTAGAGCCAGTCTGAATTCTAGGGGTTACTGAGCTTTTTCTGTGGTTGCTCCTTGGCTTTGGAATGATATACCTCTAGACATTTGTCTGTCAGCTAATATTATGACTTTTAAAACAAGGTTAAAGACTTATTTATATCTAAAGCCCTTTTAAAATAGTTTTTTTTATATATATTTATTACAGGCTTTTATCTGTCTTTTATATCTTATTCTTATTTTGTTGTTATTTTTAACAATTGTTTTGCTAACTGTACAGCACTTTCCCCTGTGAAAAATGTTACTTACTTGCTATGGAGGGGTCTGCGACATTACAATGTTTAAACATGTCAATAGGAGTAACATAAAATAACCCCCATGCCTCTATTATTTTACTAAGCTGAGATAAAGATATGGCAAAATGGTTGCTAAGGTAATCAGTTGGGTTGCTATGAGTGGCTAAGTGACAAAAGAATGTTCCTCTTGTCAATATGAGTAAAATAAAACAAACCCTATGATTTTACAGACCAATATTCTCCACAGGTGTGGTTAGTTTGACGTTTCAATGAGAATCTCAGTTTGTGTTACAGCTTTGCAAAGTTCACTCAAATGCTGCACAAAAGATGACTGTCTGGATCACTTTTTCACATTGTAAATAAACCATGAGTTCCCCCTGACATGTGTCCCTTATTTTTTGTACCAACATGGCAACCCTAGCAGTAGACTATAACTGGACAGAAAGGTCTTTCTTAGGGTTGTTTTGCTATCTCTTTGTTTGTGGTACGTAGAATTCTCACTGTGTTGTCAAATGTTTTTCCTAGCAACCTTTTCTCCAGACTTCAGGTGTTGGCAGGTGTGATAAAATACTTGTTTTAGACCCTGGCCTAATTTCACTAGAATTATTCAGCCTTTAAAGAGCGTTCCTCACTGAATTATATTGAAAGCAACCTGCTGTTCCATTTTTTCTCAGCTTCGAGTGGTTATCCACATGTGAAATTTCATGGGAGAATTACAATTTAATGCAGAGTCACATTTGAGCATTCGGAACAAGGCAACAAGTTAGTGAAAGAGTGTCTATCTGTCACTGCATTACGCCTGCAAATTGTGTGAGCTGTTCACAGGGGAAGCCAATTCATCAAGGTTGTTTGTCACTGTCAACAGCGATTGCAGCAGATGCCGTTCTGTCACTCGATAAGAGAGAGAATCTGGAGGGAATCCAGGACGAGGGAATGTGTGCAAGATTCACTTTCAGGCGGCATGGAAGATCTTAAAGGATCTGTTGGAAAGCTTGTAAATGCTTATCAGTCAGATCATACTGGGATGGGCAAAGGATCCCCCTCCTTGTCTTTGTTTGTTTATCTGAATGTATGATTCAAACCTGGCAATGTCTGAAAGAAAGCGCTGTGCTGTCTGTGGTGCCAGGCTGATTTCCTTTGAGATTTCAAGGAGTCTTGTTTAAAACAAAGCTACGCAGGTCTGTCGGGAGCATCAAAGTTTGAATCGTGGATCAGATCATCTTTAGGATCACAATTAAAGATTTTATTTTTGCTTGATTTATTGAACAGGACATCTGGAAAGTAGAGGATAGAGAGAGGGGAGCTGGATAAACATAAAACCGTGCTTGGCATTGTCTTTTCCTCAAAGATATTGCAATATTTGGAATTTGATTTTTTTCAGAAACACATTTTTACTCTATTTACTAAACAAATCGCAATTCGTTTAAGAAAAAAATATTGATTTTTTTTTCTTTAGTCAAACAAAAAGGAAAGACACTGAAAGATGAAGTCTGATTTTTAGGGATGGAGCACTGAAGGTGGGTAGAAGCCTATTGAAATTGCTTGAGAATATTTGTTTCTCGGTTTTTGAAGGCCTAAATGTGCTTCAAGAGTCATAGCATTTCGTTCACAATGAAATTCGCCACACATGTCTATGGTACCTTGTTTTAAAAATATGTAATATGGACTGCGTTTCCAAAATCTCGAAAGAAAGTCATCAAAGTAACAAAGTTGCTCGTGTCGTACTTGAACAAAATCCTCCTAGAGATTTTATCTGTTCACCTCCAAACCCCATTAGTCTGAAATGAAGGCATATCGGATGTCTGATCAGGTTGAAACTTGTGTTGCATGTTTGGAATCCATGTCGGATCAAATCTATAAAGCAACCTACATTTTCAGTTATAGCGCCACTTAGTGGCAACATGGATTATCCATTTTTCTGCTGTTTTTTACTGCTATTTTCAGAAATTTGGAACACTTTTATAAGAGAAAAAAGGTCCTAAAACGACAGGAAATTAATTGTTTTTTTAAAAACCAATAAATAAATTACACTTTTGTATATTTCATACTTTAACCTACTCCTTCTAGATATTTTATCTGTTCACCTCCAAACTTCATTAGTCTACTCTTAAGACACAGGGATGTAAAATTGCGAATTTTTTTTTTTTAATTTGTGAAACTATGTGTCGCACTGCGGTTGTCGAAAGTCAAGAAGTTGTTAATAAGTCATATAATTTTAAGTCATACAATGTCTTATTGGTCCCAAAGTTACCAAATATGGCTGAACACATCTACAATGTAACTAATAATAAACTCAAACAAACTGGTAGCCAATCAGCAGCTAGGGATGTGTTTGTTTGTGAAGAGATAGAGGGGGAGAGGGGCTATATATAACTGATAAAAATGGTGGAGAGTAAAAGACATTTATTACTTTCTGCACATATTCAAACTTATGCAACAAAAGGATTATTATTTTTCTACACCCTATAGGAACAGAACACTTCGATCTCTTCTTCCATATGTTTGACGTTACTCTGGTTTTGTTTGTTGGATTATCAGACATGACTTAAAGAAATGGATCAGTGTCTCTCACTTACCATGACTCTTTACTTTCAAAGGCTGAGGGGAAGGGCATCTACACCTGTGAATTGGAACACCCCTACAGCTGCATATTTCAGCCAAATGATTCTGAAGGATAACCAAATTCATCCTCATTCTTGCAATTTTACGATACTTCACAATAATCAAACCTTACTTTGACGTGCCACACATGAGTCGATGAAACATCATACAGAAATGGGAGTTTGTTTGTTAAACATATTTTTTTAAAGTATGACTTTTAAAAATATCACTGTCAGCTCCCTAGCAACCAAACTTTACCCTAGCAACCAAATTGTCTGGAGTCTATCTCAGCTTTGGTAAATGGTAAAGGCATGGGGGTTGGTTTATGTAACTTATATGAAGTCACTGACCCCTCTATAGCAACCAGACTGTTTACCTTAGCAACCAAATTGGCATATCACTATTTAGGCTAAAGAAAATCATAGAGATATGTGGGTTGGTTTAAATCACTCAAATTGGCAGGGGGACTTTGTATGTCTCCTGACTCCTACATAGCAACCAGAAATTGCACCATGACAACCAGTCAAATTTGCTTATAAAATACTTTTAAAGTTTGTGTACAAACTTTAGCCATCTAAGTATGTATGCCGTAGCTTTTTGAATGGATTTGGGATCAGTTCTTTAGCTTGTATGAATGCCACTGAACAAAAGAATGTGCAAGAATATGGCAAGCTCACCCTCAAACATATGATGAGCAGAATCTTGGGAATTTTTGATCCAGTCATCACCGGTGGAAATCAAGGGATCCCCCTTGGTCTAGTTCACGAGAAAATGCTCCCTGTCGAGGTGCCAGAGCTTCAGGAGCCGATGATTCGGCTTTAAAACGTCACATCTGGCGTCACAGCAGCCGTCAGGCAATACCTCCTGTTGCTCGGAGCTGGAATCGATTCTCTGCTCAGTCGGATGGATTAATGCGCTCTCTGCTGTACTTCCTCATCCCTCTATCTATTTACTCCACAAACACTGTTCTCAGATGAGAGGATATCGTTTGCGATTGGTCATCAATCACATCTCGAGTCAAAGCAACCAGGCTTTTTATTTAAATGTTGTTTCTGAAACTGTGATGGAGCTGGAGCGCTGTTTTAATCTTTTGAAGTTTTTTTTTTTGTTTTTTTTCGACAGAGTTTTCTAAAATTCATCATTTTTTGCTGTGATTATATTCCAAACCAGACACAGAGGAAACAAGACGAATTGATTGCTAATGAATGCGTCTCTTTAGAGGAAGAGCGAAATTCAGTGTGACGGTGGTGGTCGAGAAGAAATTCTTCATGTGGATTTTTTTACAATTAGCATATACATCCATTTGAATACCGGATTTTGAATAAATATATTTATTCAAATATAAAAAAAAAATAGTATTTTTTTTTAAAGATTACTTTTTTGAACAAATAAGGTAGTATTTAGACAGGAAGAGAAGCAGAAGCATGAGAAATGACAAAGTCGGCCTGCGCAACCCCACATATATGTCCAGTGCACAGTCCACTATAGCACAGGGCCATACTTGAATAAATGTTAAATCTGTTTTGCTAAATTGTTTTTTTTTCTTCTGTTAGCTGAATGTATTCACTGTTAAAATCTACAGTGCTCAGCATAAACGAGTACAGCTCACTGCAGTTGTCAGAAAACCTTTAGTTTCCTTTCGGAATCAACATTTTCTGAGAGAAAAGTAACTACAAAACACTCTAAACAAGATTTATTCATTTGCAAACACAAAAAAGTGATTTTCCTGACAGATTCTTTCAAGACCTGGTTGCAAAAGGAGTTAACCCCAGTCTGATGAGGAACACCACACTTAAGACAACAAAATTCTAAAGAACAGACGTCAACTAGAGAGGCATTTTTCCAACCTGCAGAAATTATTTGCCCCGCCCCAGCCCAGCCCGCACCACTGTATCTATTTTTACAACCCACCCTCGACCATTAAATAAATAAACTCTGTATTGTAATTCAAATGAAAACAGCATTTATTTCACCCTGAAAGCACTTTGAAACATCGCCCTGTAAACTAACAACATATGATTATGACTGAAACCAGGTCAGAATAGCAACAATATAATGCTGCACATTATAAAAAGAAACTAAACAGTGTTTTTAATCATTTATCACACAGTAGCGTTTTTACGTTGGCTGTGAAAAAGAATGGCATTCACTGCACCGGGATTTAATCTATTTCTCCTGGTCTCCAGCACCCGGTCAGCAGAGGAAATGCAGGAAGCCGAGTGACTGCCGGAAGCTTAGAGTGTCCTCTGCGTCGCCGAAGAACCTTGTCTCTCTCTGCAACGTCTTCGCGATCATATAATTGCATGGAACATACATTGATTTTTTTATTTGATTTTATTTTTAATGACCTGTACCAACTCGACCCGCAAATAAAGTGACCCACTCATCACTGACGTCAATCTAATGACTCAAATCCTTTCCCATTTCCTACTGCAATGGCTCCCCATGGAAGAAAAGTGTCACAAAATCTGAGAAAGGGAATCTACTAGATTTGTATTTATACTGGATTTTTCTCTGGTTTTCCATTTTTTTCCTCTACTTAATCTGTTGTTTCTGAGAGCTGTTGCACAGATTAGGTGTTTTACATGTAAAACTCACTTCGAGATACGCAATGTTCGAGATACGAAAGTCACCCTGGAACGGATTCATTTCGTATCTGGGGGTACCACTGTACCCATCGTCACTAATGATCAAAAATATCTAAACAGTCTATTTTTACTCTGTCCAGAGTGCATTTGGTCCCTCTCTGAAGTTTTTATTTTGTATTTTCCTGTGCAGAATTGGAAAAAATAAAGAAAATAGATTAAATTAAATACCGTATTTTTCGCGGTATAAGACGCACTGGCATATAAGACGCACCCAATTTTAAACGAGGAAGATCTAGAAAAAAAAGATTCTGAACCAAATAAAGGTTCCGGAGCTAGGCCGAAGCCACGGCCATATTTGTACACCATGCGGTGCGCGCTGACGTCATCACCCGTCTCTGCTCGTCGATCCTACCATAGCGCGTAGGATCTCTTACGCCTCTCCTACGGCCGTGACCGTCCTCCGCTCCACGGCGCACTGCATTCGCTGTATAAGACGCACCAACTTTTCCCCCTCAGTTTTGGGGAAGAAAAAGTGTGTCTTTTACGGTGAAAAATACGGTAACTCTTTTTCAGAGTTTGCTCTGCAAGTGAGCCAATCAGAACACGTTGTGTTTCATACAGTTTGTGCGCTTTATTGTCTAATACGGCTGCTGCCTGCCTGCTTGCTTCTTTTTACCGTCACGTTTATAGCGCAATAATGTAATAATAGAAGAATCAAGATGCATTTTCTAAAGAAGAAAAAGGCAATAAGATATTATGTCTTGTTTTCTCTGTAAATAAATTAAAGTTAAATGGGTTGTTGTTAAAAAAAGCTAAATTATCTGAACCAGAATCTTGTTTATTGTCATGTAAGTGAAGGGGATTCACTTACTAGGAGTTTGCCTGAGTGATTAGTGCATACAAAGAACATATAATAATTTACATTAGATAAAATTTAGGTAAATAAACTAAAGTAAGGCTAAATTGGCTCAATTTAATTGTGCATTCAATTGAGGAGAAACTCATATAGAAGATCATCTCTGAATGCCCAACACGTCAGCTAAAAACAGGAAACTGAGGCTCAGCAAAATTTAATAATAGAAGGATGGAAAACTGTTGCCTGCTCTGATGAGTCTCAATTTCTCCTGGACATTCAGGTGCTAGGTTCAGGATTTGGAGTCAGCGTCATGAAAGCATGGATCCTTCCTGCTTTGTATCAATAGTTCAGACTAATGGTGGCAGTGTAATGGTGTGGCACTCTTTGGGTCCATTAAGTACCTCTTGAGCAATGTGTCACTGTCACAGCTTCCCGAGTATTGTTGCCATCCCTTTATGATCACAGATTCCCCATCTTCCAATGGCTGAACATGACGAGGAGTACTCATATGTCCTCCACCGTCACCAGATCTCAATCCAGTAGAGCATCTTTTGATGTGGTGGTACGTATCATTCATCATTTGCATCAACTGTGTGATGCTAATGTCAATATGGAGCAAACAGTGGTAGCAAAGTGTACCTAATAAACTGGCCAGTTGGTGTAAGTCAGCGATACTAAAAGTAATTGCACACCATTCCTCAGAAAGCTGCATGATTTGATGCACACGTGACCCTGAAAGAGTTATTGAGCTAAAAACGTCCGAAGTTGTGCTATATTTTGAAAAAAAGTGCCATTGTCACCCCAGTACTGTTCATTTGGTTTATATTTATGTACATTCACTGCAGGGTGGGCATTTATTTTATTTTAAATGTCTTCAGTCGTACCGTCTACCAAAGAAAACTTGCCCATCAGCAGTAAGGTGCAGAGTCACTGATGTATGTGTGTCACAGAGCTGTCAATGTGGGGTGAGGACCTTTTGTTGGGTGCGAGAGTCTAAACTCTGACTGTGAGAAATGACAGACCGTGCCTTTAAGATGTCTCTGATAATGTAGTTTTTTTCAAATGTTGGCATTAAAATGGAATTGACTGTAAGAATTTCTTTTCCCCCAGGTCTTTGCAGGACGTTGATACGTTCTCCAGATCAGCTCCAGGTGAGACTTCCTGTCATGATACTTTTGCGCACTTCATGATGTTAATGTTTTCTACATAAAATCATACATTTTTGCAGTGGCATACGTCATTGTATCTTGCTGTGTTTTCTATATGCTATACACTGCAAAAAACCCACAAAACACTCAAATCTAGTTAAACTCTCCTAGATCAAGCAAACAATATTCTTAAAGTGGCGCTATCATGCCATTTTTAAAGCAGTTATAATAAATATTTGAACCCTCTATACTGGCACTGCACCGTAAGTAACTTTTTTAAATAAAATATTAATCATAAAAAACATTCTTTGAATCACCTTGTATGTTTTGCCTCAGTTTACCCCGGTTCCTCCCACAGTCATGCTTTCGCCACGCCCCTTTTGGGTCTTGTAGTTCATGGTAATGTGCATAATGGCTGCCGGTCGCAGGTCAAATAGAACGGCATAAAGTTGAGAATCAAGTGTCATCAAAGAGATCTGTGATATTATCTGTATGTCTAGAAATAACAACATACTTCACGCAGTTCAGTTCTTGTGTATGCTAACGAACTCTCGTGCTGTTTGCCTGAGATAAAGTTAATGAACAAAGTCTGGATCAATTTCATGTTTGTTTTTATTTTTGTGATGGTGTTTGTCGACTTTATTCACTGACTTCAAGTGTTTTGTGCAGTGCTGGGTTGGTTAGCATAACCGCTAACATTGCTGCGTCACCATTTACTAGACTTACTAGACTTTACTATGACTTACATTTTTTGAATGAATGAACACGTTTTTTTGTCAGATCCAAGGGAAAGTAGAACCTACAAATTGTTTAAAAATTAAAAAAGAAAGTCGTTTTGGATAAAAGCATCTACCAAATGCATAAATGTAAACACAAGCAAATAAATGATCAGAATAAGCTTTATTTTCAGGGAGAAATCAAGAGTTTTCATCAAAATTTTCCCTTCGATTTTCATTTTTGCAGTGTATCCCAAAATGTTAACGATAAAAACAAACATGTACATCACATACTTTTGTAGGATTCTTTAGATTTGGTTCAGATTTCTCTTTTAGTCATCGTGTTTTAAAGAGTTTAACAAGTTTTAAGGTGGCAGAGCTTCGTCAAAGCTCTTCACTCAAGTAACTTTCAATGCAGCTTACAAAATGCACCATTAACATTTAGATTTAGATTGCTTTTATTTGCTTGATTGAATAATGCAAATGTATTTTCCTTAAGGGTAATAACAGAGTCATCTCTGATAGTAAAAACAGGAATGAATTTGAATATTAAATTATCTCCCAGGGTGAACTGCTGAGCACAAACACAAAGCATTCGTCCTTCCCATCTGATCTCGCGAGTGGAGCTGTGAATTCCTTCCGATGAAGTATTTCTGTTACCTTGAGAACGAGTCTGAAGCTTCTCTGATGGGTTATTCATGCCTGTTTGGTATGGGAAGGCATTGCTGGAAATGTTGCACCCACAGGATATTTCTTTCTTCACAGCAATTTTCGAGAAATATCCAAGGAACCACCTTGGCGAGATAAAATACAACACATTGAAAGGATAGTTTACCCAAAACTGAAAGTTTAATCAGGGGTTTTTTTCTGTTGATACCATTTAGAAAATGTCAAAAAATTAAATGTACCCAAAGAAACTTTTTTTTTTTTACCAGTTTTTTTTTTCAATTAAATAAAAAAAAATCTAAATATATATATTTTTTGATTTTATAACCAAATGGGAAAAAACTATTTTGTGCTAAAAGTCCGATTTGAAAAGCTTGCATCACTTAATGTTTTTGCTTTATCGGTCATGGACATCATATAAACCCTAGACACAACACGTTTCACTGCAGCTAAACAGAATACTCAAGTATTTTAATTTGGGGAGACTTTTTACTTTAACTTCACTACAGTTCAGAATCAAATATCTTAATTTTTACTCAACTACATTTTGCCAAACCAGTTGTTCCTTTTTATTAATTGGTGAAACATGCGCAAGACACCAATCAGGGCACAGCGGGCGCTCTGGTTTGAATTGTTTCGGAGGAATTTCCTTAGTTCCAATGCAGTTCAGTGTCAGTTCAACCGCAGCGTTTTATGAGACGCCCGTATCTTGATAAACGATGGAAGAAACTCCCGAAACTAGTTTCTTTTACAGTAATCTGATACGACCTGGTAGGGCTGGGCGATATGAAGCAATATACGATATATATCTCAATATCTTTGCAGGATTTATAACCACCCCCCCCCAAAAAAAAACCTACTGCAAAAAAAAATAAAAATAAAATTACAAATGTCAAAGTCGTTTTTTATTGAAGCTCAGAGGTGCTTCTGCAAATTTTCTTTCAGAAATCCTTGTATACATATTGCCTTTTCATTCAAAAATAAAACAACTAAAAAACAGGCAGTGCATAGGAACAAAGTGCTCCTGTAACATTTAGGATATAAACAAAATCCCTGATAACATAAATAATAATTTAACTGTAAAATAATACACATTGCCTTCTTTTCATTCAAAAATAAAACAACTCAACTCAAGCTCATCTTTGCAGGACCTCTGTTGTAAGTAACCTTTTCCAATTCAGCAGCAAGCCGTGCTCTCTCTGTAGTGTACAGTCGCGGGAGTTCCTGTCTCGAAAAGTAATGCCGACTGGGAAAACTGTATCTGACTGGGATCAAGTGTTTTTAGCATACGTTTAAAGCCACGTTGTTCAACGACGGATATGGGTGCCATGTCCACCGCTATGTGAAATGCCACGGACTCTGTGATGCTACAAAACCTTGCGCTCTGTCTTTCATATTCTACACTCCACGTTATAGAATTGTGGAGATTAGTTGAGCTTTGGTTGGCAGCAACTTTCACGGCATTCACGGCAGTAGACATCTGTCTGTTGTTCGTCTGACGACTTAAAACCAAAGTATTTCCATATAATGGAGCCAGCTGTTCTTTTTTTGCAACAAGTTCTGTAACCTCCGGGCTGCTTGCGGGCGCCGCCATGTTGATTGAGACGACAGGCAATGGGAGGGGGAACAAAAGCAAGGAGACGCCGACGAGCACAGCACAGAGAAGGCAATCAAGCAAAGTGGCGAAAATTAAATATAGACATTATATCGATATGTACGATATGCCAGAATTCATATCGAGTTTAAAAAAATATCTCAATATATTTTAAATATCGAGATATCGCCCACCCCTACGACCTGGTTATATTTACACACAGAGACATTTAGGTACAATATAGTAAAAGAAAACTTGTGAACACTAAAACTTGAGACATTAAAAAGCTGTTTTATTAATCTTGAACTTGCAACTATGTTAAAAATAAACTTTATATTTAAAAGACCAGCTGAAATTCTATAATTTAATTTGGTTCTAAAGAAAATATCAAAAGGTTTTGAGCTCATGATCATTTAAATAAGTGTCAACACCTTTTCACATATTGTTTAAGTATTATAGCCATAATAAATCACAGTACTTTGGAAACTTAAGTACATTTTAAGGCAAATGCTTTTGTACTTTTGCACAAGTGAAACTTTGAAGGGAGCACTTTCTTTTTACTGGAGGAATAGTTACTTAGTGTATCTCTACTTTACTGTGATGGACTAAGTAAGTCTAATTAATATTAATTGATAATCAATATTAAAACAATAAAAGGCTTGAACTACTTCAGTTGTGTGTAAATGAATCTGAAATAAATGAAAGTCTAATGTTTATCAATACATTACAAAAAATAATGGACTTTATCACAATATGCAACATTTTTTAGAAGAACCTGTATATACACATTGACGGCTACTTTAGGTTTTTTAGGAAACGGGAAATGCTCCTCAGAGAGTTGGGTCCATGTTGACATGATAGCATCACGCATTATAGTGCCCTTGTCATGTTCAAGAAATCAGTCTGAGATGATTCAAACTTTATGAAATGGAGCGTTCTTCTGCTGGAAGTAGCCTCAGAACATGGGGACACTGTGGTCGCTAAGGGATGGGCATGGTCTGTAACAATACTCAGGGAGTCTGTGACCGTGACATGATGCTCCGTTGGTAGTAATGTACCCAAGATTACCCCTACCATCCGAATGTTGCAGGAAAACCGAGGCTCATCAAATCAGGCAACATTTTTCCGAATTGTAGTCTCAGTAGCCTGTTCTTAGCTGAAGGAGCTGCTTGGCCCATCCGCCTCAACGTTGATGCTGTTTTTCAGGCTTCGATTGTAATGAGTGGTTAAGCAGAACTACCATTTCCTTTCAGCTCAAACCAGTCTGACCATTCTCTGACCTCTGGCATCAACAAGGCATTTTTTCCCATAGAACTGCTGCTTACTGGATATTTTCCCTTTTTGTGACCATTCTTTGTAAACCTTAGAGACTTGTGCAAGAAATTCCCAGTAGATCAGCAGTCTGGCACTGACAACCATGCCACAATCAAAGTCCCTTAAATCATCTTTCTTCCTCATTCTGATGCTCGCTTTGATCTGCAGCAGATCGTCTGGATCATGTCTACATGTCTAATAGGTAGAGCTTTCTTGTCATTGTCACACGCACAACAAAATTTAAAGTGCTCTCCAGTCACCATTCACTGTCTATATAGAAAAAAAATACAGTGGTACCCAGAGATACGAAAGTAATCCGTTCCAGGGTGTCGTTCAGATCTCGAACAATTCGTATCTCGAAGCAAGTTTTACATGTAAAACACCTAATGCGTGCAACAGCTCTCAGATACAACAGTATAAGTAGAGAAAAAAATGCAAACCCAGAGAAAAATCAAGTAACGTTTCTTCAATCCTTAAATCCACACATTGTTAATGTAATAAATGATAATAAAACAGAATAAAACACACACAAAATCTGTAATATGTACACAAATGTGAAACCTTACCTTGAGTGAAGCGATGTGTCGGAGGAGGAGGAACGGATGAAGAAAACATTACGGCACTACGTATGAAAGTTAACTTTCTTGAGATATTTCACGAATTACTGACACCAACACAGTTTCAAGCACGAGCTCAGACAGTACCGAGCGTGTGAGAAGGGATGGGGAGACCGCTTCACAGAGCGTTTTAAATGTTATTTCTTTTACAACACCTTGACTCTAACTTTTGTCATAGCATATTATTGGTAATCTATACATTATTGATTTAAAAGTGATTTAAAGTGTATCAGCCCCCTTTAGCACTGTCTGCAATGGGAGAATGGAGCACCAGGACCCGGAAGCGCAGCACGACATCAGACTAAACAAACGGATAATAGAGCAGAACATTTTGGTGTTTTTTGTATCTTGGAATTTATTTATTTTTTTGTATCTCGGAGCAAAATATTTCCCACGAGACCTTTCGTAACTCGAAGCATTCGTATCTCGAGGTCCCACTGTACTTTCTACTGCAGCACGGTAGAAAGACGCCAGAAGTGTCCGTATGATGTTATTCCTCCTAAGTGCCCTTCTTCGGGCACAATCAGTTGGACGGTGTACCTAATAAAGTGGCCAGTGAGTGTATAAATACGTTTTATTGCTCTTTAAAGAGTTTTTCTTCACTTTTTTCAACTTATTATTAGGGAAGCTCTTTTTTAAATGATATATTTCTATTTTTAGTTTCTTTTGGGATTTATGTCCCAGCCCTTCGCAGTTTGCATTCTGTACCACTTTCTTTTAATTAAAGATGATTGTGTTCCTAATCTCTGGTGTTCTGCTTCTTCTTAGCTTGACACCGAGTAAATTAGATTACCATGTCTGCGCATAGAAGCTAAAATGTGATTGAACCAAATAAAATTCAGACACCTACTGGAAGCTGTGAAGAAATGTTTTGGTCTGTAGGGAATAAATGAATTTCATTCCTCAAATATTTGGAATACCAATGAGCTATTTGGTTGCCATTTGCTCGTAACGTTTCAAAATGCCTTTTTTAAAACTTGATTTTAAAATTGATTACAATAGCAAGTATTCCAAATGTGCATTGCTCCAATTTAAGTAACTTATTTAAATGTTTTGTTAGTGTTATAATCAAAAGATTGTTATATGCTACATGAGTTTTTTTAAAGCAAAAAATTAGCAAGAACATGCTAAAAAGCCATGCAATGTCTGCAAATTCATTTATTTACCAAATAAGTGCGTTTTTACATTAAATTAATTAAGATAAGATCAGATAATTCTTTATTAATCCTGAAGGAAATTATTTTTCCAGTGACTGCTTATTTAAAAAATATAAATATACAAATACAGAGAAGAAATTTTGAAAAATAAATATAAAATACAATGTACTATAAAACTAGGATGTATTATAAAGACAGACATACAATAGAATAAATAAAATATATAGAAAACTAACAACTATCGACTTAATCTCTGAAATAATTGGAGTAACAGGATAGTATTTTTTTAAACAATGCTCCGAGACACCATCACAAAATCATCAAATATGTAAAGAAATAATTGAGATAACTCTTTCCATGGCCTTCTAAAGATCCAAGTGATGCAACTATCTGCGGAAAACCTGACTGATGAACATATCGCAGTTTTTCAGGAGGGGGATGGGTAACAGGAATGAGTAAAAAGCTGAGGACATGAATAAATGTTTTTTTTTTATTTAAGAAAGTATAGATATTTGAGTAAATAAATGAATTTGATCTTAATCATTATAATTTATGGTGAAGTGTAGCTAGGGATAAGCAATCAATTGCTGCATCATTGCTGCAGTGATGTCTTTGTCTATAAAACAATATTGAACTAACTAGAATAATTAAAACGCGACCCTTTTGGAGAGTTCAGATGAAGAAATGGGACAATTATAGGTTGAAATTTCATTAAAGGGTCAAGTACCTTTTTAAAACGGACTTTTTCAGAGCGTACTGAATAAAAGATAGCTGTTATTAATCCTTGGCCCTAAAGCTCACAGCAATCAAACGCTTGACTGACATTTGAGGCGCTATAATTTGCACCGAGATTTATTCCAAATCAGTCCCTCGCTTGATCCGTCAAAGGTCAAACCCAAATCGGTGTCTCCTCTCTCTCTTATGATGATTTAGGTGCAGTGATTATTGTTCCTTGGAATTCGTGTCAAATCATTAAAACCTTCCAGGGTACACTGTACGTACTGCTGATTCGTCCTTGAGCTGAAAATAATGAATGTGCTCAGTCTCATCGTTCTCATTGTGAGGACGCGCAGCCCTAATGGAACATCCAGATATGGAAAAATAGAAATGCTGCCTCTACATTCGCATGAGTATTGTTATGCAAGGAAAGGCCAGTTTTGCAGTAATGAGCTTTAACTCACATGGTTTGCCGTATAATGAGCGTTTTAACCAAATTATTTATCGATATACAGTCACTTTACATGATGATATACCGTATTTTTCACCATTTAAGACACACTGGTATATAAGACGAACCTAATTTTAAATGAGGAAGATCTAAAAAAAAAGATTTTGAACCAAATACTGTAGTAAAATATTTTATATCAATTGTGTAAAAGTTGACAGCCAAACATGTAACATGAACAGTCAGTAAACAGTAAAAGTAACAAAAAAAGGCACTAATGTTTCATACCTGCTCCTTACGATCCGTGCTATGGTAGAATCGACGAGCAGAGATGGGCGTCAGCGCGTACCGGCGGCTGTACAACTACAAATATGGCCGACGGCTCCGGAGTGTGACGGAAATTTTCCAATATAATACTACCATCTATTGGTCATTTAGATAAATTTAGTTTGAGAAACTTTTAAGAGCACCCATCATACTTCAGTCCCGCCCTTCTTCCGGCACTTGTCTTACTTTGAGAGGCTCGAGGTTCTTCCAATGCGGATAACTCGTGTGTAGGAAATGCGTTGAGACTGCTAAATCTTTACAATAAATAGCCGCATTTGCTGTGTTCTCTCTCAAAAGTTCTCCAGTGTTTATTATCAATTGAGAAGGTATATTTTTACCATAACTGGAGCTACGCCGAAGCCGCGGCCTCTCTTACACCTCTCCTATGGCCGTGACCGCCCTCCGCTCCACTGCGCTCTGCATTCGCCGTATAAGACGCACATACTTTTCCCCCTCAGTTTTGGGGAAGAAAAAGTGCGTCTTATACGGCGAAAAATACGGTATTCTTACAGTTTTTCATAAGCATGCAGCATTCAGAAATGACTGAAATGTCAGATTGGTCCCAACAGGAAATCGGAATCTAAGCAAAGCTGAAAAAGCTTAAAGGTGTCACGTTTAGCCTTTAGGTGGCGTTAAATACAGTTTATTAAACGTCTATCTGGAGCCACACCCAGTTCAATCATTCCATCAACCCTCTTCTATAAAAGCTGTTCCTTCCTCTTTTTCCATGACTCAGTCCGAATTAGCTTCATCGCTCCCACCTACCTCCCCTTCACCTCTCATGGGGGTGTACTCGGACGCATACGAGCAAGGCAGCAACTCTGCACATTCGTTGTAGATCGAATCACAAATCAAACCATGGATTTTTTCGAACAAAATTGAGTTTGTTTCTGGTTTTATTCACACCATTAATGAAGCCACATGAGTCGAGGTTACATCAAGCCCCGATTTCCTTCCCCCGCACACTTTCTCTCATGATATGGGGAAACAAACTCAGAGATTCGTACAGAGGGAAAGGCAGGGCTAGCGACACACAAATGTGTAACATTGATAACTGAAGTTGGTAAACCACGAAGAAACCGGCTCATCATTAGACGCAACCGTGTTGAACAGACCGTTTCTTGGGTCTGAAAACATTCAGGCCTGACACTAGACCCGATTCCTTTCTGTCTCTCAAAGCGTCTCTGGCTCAATCCAGGCAGCGTCGTGCAAACACAAGAGCAGACGCTCCACACAATCCTTCTTTTTGATAACTTTTCCTTATTGTTGAAGTTGCTCGTAATTAATCACTCTCACATCTACCGTGAGCCTCAGACAGTAACTTTGCATGCAAGTCATGAATATGCAAATCAGTAACCACTAGTTGAGTAACTGGGGAGTAGTTACGAAGTTTAACGAAAATCTCAGCAGAGTTTTGGAATGAGCCTGGGCTAGAAAATGATTGAATGTGATTTTAATTTAAAATGGAGGTGTTTTGAGTAAAAGAATCATATTTTCCGTAGAATTTGACCAATGTGAACAACATTATTAAAAATAAAATATTGTTAGATTATTTAGATGATTCATTTGTTAGATTATTGGACTTGGGTTTTCATTCGTTGTCAGCTACAATCACCAAAATTAAAACAATTAATTAAAAGAATTGGCATTAATGAAATAAACCAAGTGTTTCATGATGTTGTCATCACATGACCAGCACCTCTGTATCTGTAGTGAAAATAAATATCTTCCATATATAGAGCAAGTATTTGGTTCCTATTGAACATTGTGTCTGCTTCTCTCTTTAACCGTAGCTCTCTGTTTCTCTTCCAGTGGTTGTTTTGTTTGTTCAAGGAATTGGCACCAAAGAATGGAGAGAGGTCAGTATAATTTTCTTGTACAGCATGTTGTGTTCTTTTTAGAAGCAGATTTATCAGTCAACCGTCTGCGTTCATAAACTGAAGAGCATTAATTTGTGCATTTCCATGGTCTATTTATTTTTGTGGGTGCTTTAGCTCAGTCATTACTTAAC
Source organism: Danionella cerebrum (assembly GCA_007224835.1). NCBI lineage: Eukaryota > Metazoa > Chordata > Actinopteri > Cypriniformes > Danionidae > Danionella > Danionella cerebrum. The sequence goes on from SRMA01026039.1 coordinate 299,294, forward strand.
TATCTCAGTGTTTTCTCAGATTGCTGCTTAAATGGCAGTAAATGTCCTTCTAAAAACAAGAGAAAAAGCACTTTAAGGTAGCTAAAATGTGATGAAATCAATTACTTTGTCTTGGTAAGAATCATTGATTTAAAAGGTAAATCTTTATTAGTATAGCTTTATTCAATACATTTTGCATTTATACAAAAAGACCTGGGGTTTGTCTGGAGGATCTGATTAATCAGGTGCATCAAGAAATGGTAAAAATCATATTTGATTTGCTTCAATATTCATAATAATTGAGAGAGATGCAGTTTTTTGTTCTTTTTACTTCACAGTGTAATGTTTTAACTTTTTACATTAAGGATTTATTACTATTGTACTGTTGACTTTGGTAAACATCAGAGATGTGGATTTGAGTCAAACAACTTGAGACTTTGATGACTTGATTTGATGACTTGAGACTCGACTTGACAATATTAAAAAAGCTGTACGACTCGACTTGGATTTGACCACTTTGACTTGAAGAGACTTGATAAAATCATATGTGCTCTGTGGGTAACCAAAACCAAACGTTTATTGTGTTCACATGAGCCCATAATCAATTTTTCTAAAGACGCAATGCACACTGTAATGAAGTCCTGGTTTGTCTGTTTTTTTTTTCAAACCGTGATAAACGCCACTTGAGTTTTTTTTCTAAAAACACAACGACCGTTTAAACCAAGCACAGCACAAAGAAGATGAAGTGCTGAGGAGGTGGAAAAGGCTGGTTGCTAACTGCAGCAAAAGTTTTAAATATTTTTATAATCATTTCATGAAGACAGAACAGAATCAAGCCATTTTCCAGCTGATCACGGTCAATAAAGTCCAGCAGAGACTTGCCAATTGCGAGGCGAAAGGAGAGACTGTGGGACCTGCCTCACTTCACCGGTCAGTGGAAAATAACACGCTGCAGTGGGTCCAATATCTACGTGTGGGTTCTGACACGGTTTAACCGATATATTCTGGAACCAGCCGCTTGATTCAATTTCGATGTTTGTTTTTGTATTTTGAACATTTGCCCTTGATAGCGTTTTGTGGAAAAAGGGCCATGCAGTTTGGGAAAAAAAAATCTTTAAATATTAAAATCTGGATTTGAAATTTGAAATTTCAGATGTTTGCCACTTTTGTGCTAACGAAAACCCAAAATGGAGTTATTAAGTTTCTGAATATATCTTATTCATTTTCCAACCCGCTTATTTGGAGTCACGGGGGTCTGCCGGTGCCTCCAGCGCACATTGGGTGAGAGGCGGGGGTACACCCTTGACAGGTCGCCCGTCCATCGCAGGGCAACACACACTCACACATTCACACCAAATGGGATTTTAGATTATTCAATTAACCACATGTTTTTGGGGATTGTGTGGGAAACCGGAGTACCCATCGGAAACCCGAGCAAGCACCGGGAGAACATGCAAACTCCTTCCAGGAAGGTCAGCCTAGAAACGACAACAACTGGAAGGCAACCCATTGCCCTACCGTGACGCCACTACTATGGAAAATACCTCTTTCAATTCTGTCGATTAAAAATGTGTTAATTTGGTTTGTATATTTGCAACCCATTCTTACATTCTAGATGTGTTGAAATGTGCGTGCTTTATTGTGTTTAAATGTAAGAAGATATAAGAAAATCTCCTTCAAAAATCATTGGCCAGATAGAAACCAACATCAGTCTAGAGTTGATACCCCGAGGGTTAGTTATAATCCTCTTCAATGAGCACTTCATTCAGCGCTTTGGGCTTCCTAATTAAAGTTATTTATAATTTAAAATATAAGTTAAAGTATATAATTCTTGTATTAAAAAAAGGATTAGAAAAAAATAGGGGGAAACTAATTACAAATTTCACAATTGTTTTCTTGAAACCAGAAAAGAACAATAATGTAAGTACTTTATTTAAAAACAAAGTGTTATCAACGGAGTACATTAATGACCAATCAGCATTTGAGCTCAATCTGCTCTCTAATGATATTTTTATATTTAAAGGTACTTTTCAAATCTAGGTTCGATGATGTATCTTAAAAGGAGAAATTGGAGTTTATAAGGTTTTATTTTTTGCAAGGCATCAGTTAATATTTGGAATGGTAACATGACAAACTGCTGTAAAGTATAAAATGCTAAAAAGAATTCACTGAATACTCTTCAAGTTCTAGTTTTCTAAACATTTCCAGGTGAGATTTGAGGTTGTCTGAGATCCAGTGGGCTCCACCAGATTCTCATTCAGAAGATTTCACCATTACGATGTAACTCTGATAGATACAGATCAAAGATTTTGCTGATACCTCTGAGTTCTTATCAGATTTTCTGACAAAACAAAGCTTTCTAGCATCTGAAACACCCCCTACACTGGTAGATATGCTAACAGATGCCGGGGTCACTTGCTCACACATGTACAAGGATATTTTTGGCAGGGTATGTAAATATGTTTTTGCTTGGGGTGAAGGAAATCTGGCTTAGGATCAGTGAGATGGAAGATTAAACAAAGCAAACCATGAGAAACCTCCTGCTGTATAAAGAGCTTAGGAGAATGCCGTCACAAATTGTCATCACAACATGATTGGTACAAAAAAAGAGATGCAGCTACTGAATCCACTTGGAGAAAATGATGTCAGACGTATCATAGACTCTATGCTCCAACTGTTAACAATGATCACCAGAGACTACAATTAGCAATATCAAGAAGCATCTGAGTAATCAGTACACTTCTATGCTGCTTTCTATACACTCTATTGCTCGCCATCTTGCAGAATTGATCGATGTGTTAGAAAATTAGCATTGGTTCACTCTTTTTTTCACACCCTGCCATCACATTAGTTGAAGGCTGACCACGCCCCTTTTCCTTGGCCTTATCAAACATGAAGTGTGAACGCATCCAGTTGAGTCTCAGGAATTTGCTGACACTTCTCGACTTTGTAAATTTTGGGGAGGGGGAGAGGGAAGTAAGAAATAAGAAGTTTAAATGCCCTAAAACAGGAAATGACCGATGCTCTCCAGCAGTCCAGTGTGTCATCTTTACAGTGTTACAAAGTCATTTAAAGTGATGCAGTCTATGGGTTGATCTCAATGCTCTTCAGATACGGTCGGCACCAATAGAGAACAGGTTTTCTCCACCGCTGATGTTGACCTGGGGCAGATCTTTACAGTTTTTTTTTATGTTGACATCTTGAATATCACGAAATCATGACGTAAGCACCAGAAGCTGGGGAACTCAACCGTCCTGGGCAAACCTCCAAGTAAGAGTCGAAAAAACCCCATAGATTGCTTTTGATAATTAAGGGAATGCAGCGAGCACTTTGAACTTCTCCAGAGATATCTCGCTCTCCAGATGGTATCATGAAATATTCACTGTACTTTTACATAGCTGCCTCCTATCTGGACCAGTGGCTTTCTCCTCATGCATATCACCACTCAAGGGCCCACTCACATCGCAAGCTGCTCCAAAAGCATAGCAACGGCATCCTGAACATCCCTTAAACAGATAATGCAGCGAGCTTTAGTCAAGGGCTGATGGGCTCCTGGAAGTTCTCCTGGAGCAGATAATGGAAAGCGTGGATGCTAAGTTGATAGGTGGGATTATGTGTCTGGGGTGTCGAGAACATGATCTTGGGTCTGAATCGAAGTTCAGAATCAATAGTTCATTACTTTGAGCCGTCAGTGAGCTCCAGTGAGGACTCGAGGCCCTATGGGAATTACTGTCTGATTGCTTGAGGGATGTGTATGCTGGCAGGAAGCAGTGAAAGCTCACACTGAGCTGCTATTCCTGCCCCACCATCACGCTGAGCTCAAGCTGCTGTTGAGTCGACCAAGATGACGGAAGTCTGAGGGCTGTTTTTTGGTTTCTGATCTTTGACATTTTACCGGTTTGTTCTGTGATTGGGTTCACGCGCTGAAAAGGGAATAAGATTAACATGGAAAATATAATCGTAAACAAATACTCCTCTCCACAGGTTCCTCAACCACGGATTCCCATGACTCCTGGCGTGCGTTCATGTTGTGTGTTTGTTGTGACAAAACTGCATTGCTCTAGCTGCCATTGCTGTCAAAACAAAGTGGAAGTGCTTGTCGTGAAGAGTTACCGTAGGGTCGGAAGTCACCAACTTTCTTCAATCACTACAATCCTACAAAATGTATGTGGTCTTCAGATAAGCACAACGGAGCGCTTCATAGCTTGGGTTTCCATGACCGAGCAGCTGCATGGCCACAACTACCTCAATGTAATACGGCACGCGATTATTATTATTATTTTAAATGAGAATACATCCATAAATAAAAAAAATCTATTGCATAATTGTAATTATTTTACATTTAATTGTGTAATATTACACTGGTCTCGACTGGGTCTTGGTCTTGATACTCTCTAGTCTGAGCTGGGTCTTGGTCTTGAGACTCGCTGGCCTGGTTCTTGACAATCTCTGGTCTTAATATTGGTCTTGATACTCTACATTCTACTGTGTTTTGGTCTTGATTCTTCCAGTCTCATCTTGGCCTTGGTATTAAATGCTCTCTGGTCTGGTCTAGGTTTTGGTGTTGATTCTTGCCATTCTCAGCAAAGTCTTAGTCTTGACACTCTCTGGTCTTTACAGCATTTTAGTTTTGATAATCTCTGGTCTAGGATGGGTCTTGGAAAGGTCTTGGTCTTGATACTTCCTGATTTCATACTCTCTAGGCTGTGCTGAATCTTGGTCTTGATACTAGCTGGCCTTGTCTGGGTCTTGGTCTTGACAATCTCTGGTTTAAATCTTGGTCTTGATACTCTGTAGTCTGAGCTGGGTCTTGGTCTTGATATTCTCCGATCTGGTCTAGGTTTTGATGTTGATTCTTGCCATTCTCAGCAAAGTCTTAATCTTGGCACTCTCTGGTCTAGGATGGGTCTTGGAAAGGTCTTGGTCTTGATACTTCCTGATTTCATACTCTCTAGGCTGTGCTGGATCTTGGTCTTGATACTAGCTGGCCTTGTCTGGGTCTTGGTCTTGACAATCTCTGGTTTAAATCTTGGTCTTGATACTCTGTAGTCTGAGCTGGGTCTTGGTCTTGATATTCTCCGATCTGGTCTAGGTTTTGGTGTTGATTCTTGCCATTCTGAGCAAAGTCTTAATCTTGGCACTCTCTGGTCTAGGATGGGTCTTGGCAAGGTCTTGATACTTCCTGATTTCATCTGGGTATTGATACTCTCTGAATTTGTCTGGATCAAGATCTCTGGTCTCTACTGGGTCTTGATCTTGACAATCTCTGGTTTAAGTCTTGGTGTTGATACTCTGTAGTCTGAGCTGGGTCTTGGTCTTGAAATTCTCCAGTCTGGTCTAGGTTTTGGTGTTGATTCTTGCCATTCTCAGCAAAGTCTTAATCTTGGCACTCTCTGGTCTGGACAGCGTTTTAGTCTTGATACTCTCTGGTCTAGGATGGGTCTTGGCAAGGTCTTGATACTTCCTGATTTCATCTGGGTATTGATACTCTCTGAATTTGTCTGGATCAAGATCTCTGGTCTCTACTGGGTCTTGATCTTGACAATCTCTGGTTTAAGTCTTGGTGTTGATACTCTGTAGTCTGAGCTGGGTCTTGGTCTTGAAATTCTCCAGTCTGGTCTAGGTTTTGGTGTTGATTCTTGCCATTCGCAGCAAAGTCTTAATCTTGGCACTCTCTGTTCTGGACAGCGTTTTAGTCTTGATAATCTCTGGTCTAGGATGGGTCTTGGAAAGGTCTTGGTCTTGATACTTCCTGATTTCATACTCTCTAGGCTGTGCTGGGTCTTGGTCTTGATACTAGCTGGCCTTGTCTGGGTCTTGGTCTTGATATTGTCTGGTTACTACTGGGTCTTGATCTTGACAATCTCTGGTTTAAGTCTTGGTCTTGATACTCTGTAGTCTGAGCTGGGTCTTGGTCTTGATATTCTCCGGTCTGGTCTAGGTTTTGGTGTTGATTCTTGCCATTCTGAGCAAAGTCTTAATCTTGGCACTCTCTGGTCTAGGATGGGTCTTGGCAAGGTCTTGATACTTCCTGATTTCATCTGGGTATTGATACTCTCTGAATTTGTCTGGATCAAGATCTCTGGTCTCTACTGGGTCTTGATCTTGACAATCTCTGGTTTAAGTCTTGGTGTTGATACTCTGTAGTCTGAGCTGGGTCTTGGTCTTGAAATTCTCCAGTCTGGTCTAGGTTTTGGTGTTGATTCTTGCCATTCTCAGCAAAGTCTTAATCTTGGCACTCTCTGGTCTGGACAGCGTTTTAGTCTTGATAATCTCTGGTCTAGGATGGGTCTTGGAAAGGTCTTGGTCTTGATACTTCCTGATTTCATACTCTCTAGGCTGTGCTGGGTCTTGGTCTTGATACTAGCTGGCCTTGTCTGGGTCTTGGTCTTGATATTGTCTGGTTACTACTGGGTCTTGATCTTGACAATCTCTGGTTTAAGTCTTGGTCTTGATACTCTGTAGTCTGAGCTGGGTCTTGTTCTTGATATTCTCCGATCTGGTCTAGGTTTTGGTGTTGATTCTTGCCATTCTGAGCAAAGTCTTAATCTTGGCACTCTCTGGTCTAGGATGGGTCTTGGCAAGGTCTTGATACTTCCTGATTTCATCTGGCTATTGATACTCTCTGAATTTGTCTGGATCAAGATCTCTGGTCTCTACTGGGTCTTGTTCTTGACAATCTCTGGTTTAAGTCTTGGTGTTGATACTCTGTAGTCTGAGCTGGGTCTTGGTCTTGAAATTCTCCGGTCTGGTCTAGGTTTTGGTGTTGATTCTTGCCATTCTCAGCAAAGTCTTAATCTTGGCACTCTCTGGTCTAGGATGGGTCTTGGCAAGGTCTTGATACTTCCTGATTTCATCTTGGTATTGATACTCTCTGAATTTGTCTGGATCAAGGTCTCTGGTCTCGACTGGGTCTTTTTCTTGACACTCTGTGGACTGGGTTTTGGTCTTGATGCTCTTTGGTCTCTACTCTTTTTTGATCTTGATTCTCTTCCTCCTGGGCTGGGTCTTAGTCTTGATTCTTCCAGTCTCATCTGGGTCTTGGACTTGATACTCCCCAGTCTTGTTCGGGTCTTGACCTTGGATACTATCTGGTCTCTACGGGATCTTGATCTTCATACTCTCCATACACTTCACAGTGTTTAGGATTTAGTGTTTTGCTGGTCTTGGCCAGGTCTTGGTCTACATATCTTGGTCTACATAACTCTCCAGTCTTGTCTTGGTGATAATACTCTCCAAGTGTGAACAGGTTTTGTTCATGGTGCTATCTATGCATCTTGCTTGTGCTGGTTGACCCATATATAATCACGAAGAGTGTTTAAAGGGTTTATTATGATGATATGGTCCTGTAGATCATAAACTTGACATTATTATATTTTATCTAGTTTGGGCGAACAGAAGTGATCGACAACACCCTGAATCCAGACTTTGTGAGGAAGTTCGTCTTGGATTTCTTCTTCGAAGAAAAGCAGAACCTTCGGTTTGATGTGTAAGTTGTCTCAACATTTTTTAAAAATACATTTCAGACATTGTAGACTACTTTTCTGACCTATCAAGCTTTTCTGATAGGTATAATGTGGACTCCAGAAGCTCAAACATCTCCAAACATGTAAGCCCCCTTTAGTGGTGTTCTCTGAAGAGTAAGGAATCAAAACAAAGCCTTAACGTTTTATCGTTGAATTTCTGTCTTTAATGCTCCAATGGACTGGAATGACAGAAGGTACAAGTTGTGAATGAATTCATCCCTTGCTCCTTTCAGTCATTTAAAAATCGTTTCATGTTCAAAGCCTTTTACGTCCTTAAAACTGCATGAAAGCGTGTGTTCAAGTTCTCATCTTGTGTCTTTGAGTTGTTTTTCTTTTTTGTTTGCATTTCCATGTCATTGATTCACCCCTTCCATTGCGTAGAGTTTCATCAGCCAGGCCTCAACAGTCTTTATACTCAGTGACATACAGTACGGAAGGTGAGTCCTCATGGCGCCTTTCTGAGATTCAGGCCGGACTGTCACTGTTGATTTGTGCCCGTGGAGCATGAAACCCACTGAAATCTGAGTTACCTTCACTGGTTTGTCTCCCGCAGTCCTTCTTCGGCCAGACTTTCTGCACTCTTGGAGAGATTATTGGGTCCTCTGGGTCAAGAATGGAGCGGGTGCTTTCGTAAGTCTTTGATTTTTCTCACCCTTGATACGATGTGAAATAAAAACAGAAGCAGCACCATGGAAACAGTTCTTTAAAAACTCTTTCAGGCCGTAGATTCAACCACACGGATAACAGTTATCCAGCCCACATGCCTCAACTGAGCTCATTTATGCTGCAAGTGCTCTCACCATGATTATGAGAAAAAAGGCGTGTGATGAATTAGTCTTATTCAAGTCTCATCAATTTTTGAGATGTTAAAATATTTGAACTACGAGCTCGTAGTTCAAATATTTTAACATCTCAAAAATTGATGCTTTTAAACCATCTTTGAGATGTTTCTTTTGTAGATCAGCCCAGGGGTATTGTTACCAAAGATTCCTTTCACCAGTGAGGGTTCCAAATTCTCTCATTACTAGGCCTACACTGAATCTATGGCTGCAGATCTCCAAAAGTTGTAGATACTGTCATTTTTTTTCAGGCAAACGCAGCCCATGCATGACACATTGAATAGAAAGCTGTAAGATACATCATGTTGAACCTTCAAAGTAACTTTAAAGTGTCACAGCACCACTGAGACACAGCAGGGTGCTTTCACAGCTCACTTTCAAAACACCCATGGAATAGGGGTGTGGTCAGCTGTGAATTAATGAGAGAGCAGGAGGCAGGGTTTGCATTAAAAGAGGAGTGAATAAAACTCTGTGTCATTTATTTCTGCAATATGGAGAATGACTAAAAGTGTTTAGAGAGCAGCGTAGAAGTGCAAAATTGATCAGATGCTCATTGACTTTGTTAAATACAGTCTCTGGGGATCATTGTTAACAGTTGGAGCACACAGCCGCCGATTTTGTGGTCTCAGCAGGGTGCTTTCACACCTCAGTTTGGAAAAACCCAGGAGTGAATAAAAGAGAGGTAAATAAAACACTGTGTCATTAACTTCTGCAACATGCAGAATGAATGAAAGTGTTTAGAGAGCAGCGTAGAAGTGGAGAATTGCTCAGTTGCTTATTTATGTTCATTTCAGTCTCTGGTGATCATTGTTAATAGTGGGAGCATTGTCTGGGCATTTTTTAACTACTTTACAATTTGCTCTGATAAATTAGCTTAAAACAGTTTTTGTGGCAATGGTTTATATATTTTTTAGTATATCCCTAGCTTCTTTTTTATTTGTTTTCATTACATAACACAAAATACACAACAGTTATAACATAAAAACATAAAATATTAAAGTATTAAATGTTGTCATTTTTTCACAGCAGAAATTTAAAAAATTGAGAACTAACTGTTTTATAACAAAAAATGTTAAAGTATTGAGACAAAAAACCTCTCTTAAAATGTATAAACTGTTCCAAGCACTTTTTGTTTCTTTGTGCCAGAATTTTCAAAAGCACAAGCCATATCACAGATCTTGTGCTTCCAAAGATTATCCCTTGTTTTCACCACTAGATGGCGCTGAAGGCACCGATTGTGGTCTGTAAAATGAAAATGAAAAATGTTTTTTTACATTTATGCATTTGGCAGACGTTTTTATCCAAAGTGATTTACATTTGAATGAATGAACACATTTTTTTCAGTTCCTGCTTTCCCTGGGGTTTGAACCCACAACCTTTGCATTGTTAGCGCAATGTTCTACCAATTGAGCCACAGGAAAGCTACTCTAATCATTTCTCACGTTTTGATTTGACTTTTAAATGTTCTTTAAAACACAAAATTTTATTAACCTTTTAAAAAACTAATAACCTTTTTGAAACCTATACATTATAGTTGAAATCAAAATTAACCAATTGTTTGGTTGCGTCATTCCTATTTTTAAAAAATTCTAAACAGGTGCAGTGATTGCACTAGTGCAGGGGTACTCATTACGTCAATCGCGGCGTGAAATTGAAACAATATCAGCCGATCATCCATCCCCTGTCACAGTTCAGTAAAGATAGCTGCAGATTCACGGATTCGGTTTTCTCTGATCAATAGCTCGAGACCAGAATGTTCTTAGTAAACAAATAATACCTATTTTTAATCTGTGTTATGTAGCGGACAAACTACAAAACGTTTTTTATCAAAACATGTTTCCCTCTGCATTCACAGAAACACATTACCGTCTGTGAGCAACCCGCTGACATGGAATCGCCTAGGGACCATCTGCAAATTACCAGATCCAAAATATGTTGTACCCAGAATATGCTTCATAACTTCATTCTAAATTGCTCTATTACAACCAAAATCAAGCAACACGCCACTCCTCACCTGTATATTGTACTGCACGACTCAGTTTCAATAAAAAAATTGTAAATATTTATTAAAGCATCATTTTTATTCTTGAATATTTGGATAAAGCTCCCATAAAAATCACTCTATTACCACCCATTTCAGGTCACACACAACTGTTCTAATGCTTAACCTACTACAACACTCATTTTGCCAAAATTGAGACAAAAGCTAGTGCTAAGCTAATCAGCGTATTACGTCCGGTTTTTAGCCCATGCTTAAGTTTATGGTCACCAGAATGAGTGAAGGAGCTGGACCAAGTAAATCATTAGGTCCTACA
>SRMA01026040.1:0-81066 GCA_007224835.1 Danionella cerebrum
GGGTTAATCTGTTCCCGTCTGGAGCTCAGCTGACATTGAGTATTTTGGGGGCAGGGGTACTGAGGGTTAAAACCTTCACGCTGAGAGACGCAGAGTTCAACATAAACCCCTCACCACACGCACACACACAGTCACACATCATGTACAGACTGCCACAGACACCAGACATATGCATAGACAGGCAAACACAGGCTGTTCAAAAACAAGATTTACAATTATTAATTCTTCCTAGTTGTGTTCTGCAATTACCATCTTTGCTCACTCTGTGTGAATGCATTGGAGCTGTATGCTGATGTTTTTGAGCCGAAGGAGGAATCCTATTGAGTATGAGTTGGTATAAAATATGGACAAAATGTCTGTGAAATCTCCCTTCATTGGGCGAACTGAGCATTGCCAGCAATCACCATCTTAAAAGTGCCTCACTTTAAAACAATCCTAAATTGCCGGTGCTTGTATACTTGTGTGTGGTAGGCTGGTGTAGAATAGCGAGAAACAACTCAAACCACATCCCTAATATAGAAAAAAATAATTTAAGCTTAATATTACTAAACAGTTCAATCCCCTCAATTGTTAAATCATGCAATGTACATTAAAAAAACATGTTATGTACGTAAAGTATGTACATAAAGTACATTTTGTACATAAAGATTAATCCATGTCTAGGTGTGCATTATAGAGTTTGAATGCAACACAACAATGTGCAGCGGAGAGTCTTTTGTCAAGAGTCTACAATGAAAATCAAACCTGAAACTTACTTTAGCACACAGGGCTGTACAATCATTCTTAGAGCACGAAGAGATGTTAAAAAAAAATAAAGTGAAGATTTTTGTTTTATAATACATATTTAATAGACCGTTAATTTAGACAGTGTTTCTGGAAATAATGTGTATAATTCCTTTAATAATATTATCAAAATGCAATTCATTCATTTTCCAACCCGCTGTATGAATCTCTTTTGTGGTCATGGGAGTCTGCAATGCACATTGGGCGAAAGGCAGGGGTACACCCTGGACAGGTCGCCAGTCCATCGCAGGACTAAAATAAAACTTGTTTATTTAAAGTTTCTCCAAAATTACGGCCAAAAAAGGCCAAGCAACTCAAGTATGTATGTAAACATGTGAACTGGGGTGCAGAAAAGTGGCATCAGGTGCTCTGGATTGGGTCAAAAATTTAAGTGTTTGGTTTTAGAAGAGAAATGTTTGGTTTTACATATATCTCCGCCACACCATCCGAGAGGCATATGATTGGCCCCAAATATGTCCTAAAGCAGGACGATGACTGAAACTTAAAACTGTCTTACATGTAGAGCCCTCAGCATCAAGTGTATTTGAGATTACATGAGGAGACAGAAGGATGTGAGAAAGCTACAAATGTAGTTGGTTCTCAAAGACGTTTGAAACAAGCCACGGGCAGAGTTCATTTTAAAAACGGTCACCAGTTTTTCTAGAATAACAGGTGCTCACTCCAAATATTGCCTTTATTTGGGTTTCAATCTGTTCACAGATGAAAATAAATGGTTACCACTTTTTGAAATCATTCTTTGTTAACATCTGCCTAAAACTTTGGGACAGTGCTGTAAATTTCTGCTTTGATCACTTCTATAACATCAACATAAATCTCCAGCTGCCATAAACGCACATTTATCAAAAATAATCCTCAGTAAACTGCAGGTTTTAAAGACGTGCCCAGACTGAAGAAAGAAGCACGCCTTTATCCAATTATGATAATATTCATATGTTGAGCCTATTATTCAATACACAAGCTGCTCTTATCAGAGACCAGCAGTGTGACCTAGTTTTAAAGCTCTCTCACAGAGAGAGAGAGACCAGAGTATCCAAGTTAGATAATAGATATCTAAGTTGCTGTTTCTCTGAACTGTGTCCTCATGGACGTGTGTTCATTTCTCATTGCCGAAGCGTAGTGCTGTAGCGTTTGCGGGTCATTTTTTGTGTATTTTTCTAGCACACATTTCATGTACAGGGGTGTTTCCCTGACCTCCATCATGAGCAGCCGCTGCAAACATTTATTCATGCTGATTAGCAGATTATGAGTCTCTAGAGACACCGCATTAACTAACTGACAAATGGTGCCTCTGTGGGGGATCATTACCTACAGACACTGATGCCTGTGCATGCAAACAAGAGGTGCTACAATTGTCTACATTGATACATAACATGATGGCACAGATTCAGATTTGGGAATCTTAATTAATAGCATTATGAGAATCAACGATGCATTATAGATTTTATTTTGTAAGTTTAATCATTTGCTTGAAATGTTCTGGAAGTATATGCATTTTTATTAAAGATTGACATTCAAGGAATGGTTCATTATTAAATGCACCTACTGAAAAAGTTATGGTGAGGCACTTCTTACAAAGGGTTCATTTCTGTGTGAATGGCAGCAACATTTTACAAAAGATTCAAGTGGAGATTTGAAATGGAAATGATTTCCTTGTATTTAGCATTAGAAAGATAAATTGCAACCATAATTTTTTGTTATAAATGAGAATTCCTGAAATCCCCATGTGGCTTAAAGCTTTGTTAAACTGTTCTCCTCAAGAAATGCTGATTTCATTAAGCAGTTATTGCTCTGCTATGATTGGATGGTTGTTTTCAGTAGAGCAGCTGATTGGTCGGTTGCATCAGAGAGCTGAAAGCATGTTGAGGTCAGTTTTTCGTCTTAAATCATCAATTAGTGTCAGTGGGTGAACAATTTACTGGATTTAAAACAATCTAATTGATACAAATGATGCTGCAGCCAGATGCTCTTAGAGAGGCTGTGAAAGGATCTGTCTGATTGAAAAGTGGGGCTTTTCTTTGGTTTTCCTTTGGGATGCTATAATGGACGTGACTGAAGCTGCATTTCATCGACTGTCCACTTGAGGCTGGTGTCAAAACAGAGCAGATGACATTGACATCACATTTTAAAGGGCACATTTACTGACCTGTCTGACTTACTACTGATCTGAAGTAAAAATGGTTTTGCTTATTTTTTTTAAAAAAAAAGTTCTGCTATTTTTAGCTTGGAAAACTAAAACGTACATGTCAAGTCTGTTTAACTATTGTTTAGTATAACTTTTCCCTTCATTGAAGTGTTTTTAATCATACTCATAAGCAAGAAAGGACTGATTGGCCTCAAAACAAAGACCCGTGAATATGCAAATATTGGCAAATCAGAGTACATAGCTTGAGAACCCTTCTAAAAGAAAGAGTAAGAGTCTTTTGGTAATGATGAGTGATGTTTTACATATTTTCACAAGAAAATAATTTGTTTGTCGTATGTTTGGAAAGCATTGACACAAGAGGTGTAGTTGGCATTCCGCAGCTTCTGCTTCTGAAATCAGTAGTTTAGGCCAAAAAAAATGTTACTCATTAGTTGCCTTCTCAAATTGCTCTTGTGTAAGGAATAGAACATTTGTTCTACTTGCCTTCTACTACCTCAATATCATTGGGGGAGATTTACATTTGCTTAACTTTCCCTTTAATGGGTCTCTTCACCTTCTTTATTAAGCTGTGGACACCTGATAAGTGAACCCATTCAGAGGGAAAAAGAGATTATTTCTCAGAAATTTTCAGAGAAAATTGAAGTATGTGTGAGGTCAAAGCACAAGGTCATTGGTAGAAAAATATGCTTGCATGAAGAATATTAAATATGCATGGAGCCTGCTCAATTCCAAAATTTAATACTGCAAAGAAAAGAAAAAAAAAAAAAAAAAATATATATATATATATATATATATATATATATATATATATATATATATATATATATATATTTTTTTTTTAAATTTATTTATTTATTTTTTGTAGCTCATGATTTGATTTCAGCGTCCTCCTTTCTTCTAAAATTGTGTTGCTGTCTGTTTCCGGTTTCTTCAGGTGTCTGCCATGTGTAAATGGCTCTTTCCCGTGTCACTGGTGTAAATACCGTCATATGTGCACCCAGAACGCCAATGACTGCTCTTTCCAGGAGGGACGAGTCAACATGTCTGAGGTAAGACGACTTCAAATTCAAGTGTCTAACAGTAAAGGAACCTACTACCTTTTTGGAATTTGTCTTATACTCCAACTACCCCAGAATTATTACGTGTTTTTTATCATTTTGGAATATGTTAAGACTGTGCATTTTTGGCTGGAAATATTTTTCTATTTACTATGGCAGGGAAAAAAAACAGTATAGTTCTTAGGAATGTTGATTTAAAAATGTAGTGTTTCCATAATCTGTGGGCTATGTTAGACGATTTAACAGTAGAAATGTTCATTAAGAATTATATTTAAATCTTTTTGGTGACTTTGAATACAATTTCTCTGGAGGTGTAAAATGTTTTTGTGAATTTAAGTTCTTTAAAAAAAGCTTTAAAGACTGTTGAATCTAACTGAATTTATCGTGTACCTCGATTGCAATGGCAGTATAATTGATTTCTAACAGCTTTTTAAATTTAATTTACGCATCACGTTTCTCTTAATAACTGAACTGTCATTAATATGTGCTTCTACTGATTTGACTGTGTAACCTGACGCATTCTCCCTGGCGCATTACAACTGGGGTGTGCGTGAGGGTGTGCATGTATCATGTGTGCTCAGATTCACACAACTGAGAAACTTGATCTGCTCTGAAGAAGTAAATGAAATAAAACAAAAGCGTCTGCTCATCACACTAATGGAGCTATGCACTGATTGGTTGAGTGCATATCTGCTGGGAATTTCCCATGATGCTGTTTCAACCCCTTACAGGGATGCTTGACCCAAAAATTAAAATTCACTGACTGTTTTCTCAACCTCAAGTCTATTCAAATCTTTTGAGTTGTTGTTCTTCGAACACTAAAGACCAATTAAATTCTTATCAATGCTATAAATGGATATTTTTGTGTTTCTTCCATACTGTTTTTGTATATGTATTTTTGTTTTTGCTTTAAATGAATAGAAACCCTTTTTTTTTAAATGTTGGCAGCATATTTCAGTTTGAGTTTCAAATAAAGGTCCTCTCTCTTTAAATGCCCAATATCCGCTATAATGGTAGGTATATGGGTTTGAGAGTCATTCAAAAGCATTCAAAGCAGTCGCCTTCAGTTTTCTTATAAAGAAAATGAATAAAGATGCACACCGCAAAGTATCATAATTACAGAAGGTGACCCTGCTACACCCACATCATGATATGTGGTCCTCCACCCCCAGTATGTGCATCAATTGGTACTGGGCTGTGCAAGAAATCATTAACTATTTATATTTTATTTACTATTTGATTCTTTTTTGACAAACATTTTTTTCTTGAAAAATTATCATTTTTCTCTTTGTTGTATCTCCTAAAATGAAAATA
This sequence comes from Danionella cerebrum, assembly GCA_007224835.1. Taxonomy (NCBI): domain Eukaryota; kingdom Metazoa; phylum Chordata; class Actinopteri; order Cypriniformes; family Danionidae; genus Danionella; species Danionella cerebrum. The sequence goes on from SRMA01026040.1 coordinate 5,320, forward strand.
TATTTTGAAAGTTTGAAACGAAAAATAGTGTTTACCCTAGGATTACTTGTTTTGAGGATGGGGGTGGACGTATATGTTACATTGGGGGTGGGGAGGTTGGGGTTCAAGCTGCGTGTTATTCTCAAGTGTGTCTCACATGGCCGGCGGAGTGAAGCCAAACCACGTCGATCGCTCCTATGGTGCCAGCTGCTGAATGTTTTCCGGCTAATATAAGTCTATGGTAAAAAGTTTAAACTTTAAAAATGATATTTCCTCAGAAATTACGCTCTTTACTCAATCAGTTTTAATGATTTTAGAAAATTATCTAAATGTTGAACAAAGTTCAATAGTTTTTTTTTAATGTTTAATTTCATGTGGTTCATGATGATGCAATTTTCCCCTAAAAAAAACTAGGCGGTTCCATGAAATGGACAGCTACACAGAACAGGGTCCACTTACCGCTGGCATCCTGCTGTGAGAAAGATCATTTACGCATTCAACAATCATATTCTGTGAAGTTGTTCTCAAATTCTTGATCATAATTACAAACTAAGTCGTATATTATAGGTTGCGTGTGTGAGATTTCTTGCGAAATTCTGAAACCATGATGGTTCCATACGTATTGGGAAGTTGCGAGTGCGCTTTTGCACCCGTCAAGGACCTCATATCAGCCCAATAGCAGTAAACAGTGTCACATCGTCCATATTTATTTGCAGTCTATGATGAATGCTCATGTTTTTGTATTTTATAAAGAACATTTTCATATTTTTAAAAATTAAACTGCAAGCTATTAACCCAAGAGATAAGTTAGTTATGGTATGCCCCCTTCCCCTCCAATTTAATTGTAGGTAAAACACAAAAAAAGCTTTTCGCAAACAATATCAGGAGTACTTGAAATACGGCTTTATAATACATTATAATTCATAGTGACCGGCCCTTAAGAGATGCCTGCATTAAACTGGTCTGTAGTGTGGAAAAGGTTGAAGACCAGTGTTGTAGCTGCTTCCTCTTCAGTTGGCTCGTCTGGGCAGCAGCAGCATTGTTGGGTGTGGGGATTGAGGGCTGGACATTGTTGAACAAGGCTGTTTTAATGAGGGACAAATATTTGACAACATTTTTGTCACTTTAAGGTTTAGCTTTTTATGTGAGATTAAACATCATGAGTCACTTCTGTTTATTTAGAGAGCTTCTAAATGGTTGTGTTTTCTTGAAAAGAAGCCAGTGTCTCATTTCCAAACTTGCTAAGCTTTGCATTATCTCATCTGAGTCAGATCCTTATTTTGGTTTGTTTCAAAACCTGTTGCTGAGCAAATGATATCCAGATGTTTGAGATCCAGAGAGAGAGAGAGAATATAACAAATTTTAAACTAGAGCTATGGATAAAGGCAGAGAGGAACACGGAGTAATACTCGTTTTTGGGAGAGGAAGGTAAAAGATGGAGATCAAGAGAGAGAATGTGAGCGAGCCTGTATTGTAAGGATCTGTTCTTTCTGTTCTGGGGAAGGAAAGGCGTTGGCGTGTGTAACTGTGTCCTCCTGTGCCAGAGACAGGCCTGGCTCTTCTCTCCCTGACAGCTCACACACATACACACATCAAACCTGTTAAGTGGGGACCTGGAATTTTGAGCCTGAAGGAAGCAGGACAACACTTCTGAGCCAAAACAATAGCTGTTACATTGTATTGTGTATAAGATGTACAGTTTATTCTAGTCTTCTTTTGTGTAAAATTTAATTGAATGTATTGTAATATTGTTGTCAATGATTTGCCTTTGATCTTTTTGTAATCTAGACTTGAAATTAATTACTCACTAAGGTTGACACAAATCTTTAATTTGTGTTTTTTTGACAGGCTTTTATGTCTTTCAATGAAGGATCAAGAAAATATCATTTATTAAAAAATACCTTTCATGTAGTGTTCAACATGAAAGGTATTCAACATGTAAGATAGAGGAACCTATGTTTGAGTTTTAAATGTAAAGATGCTCTTTGTATCTGTGAATGTAATCTCTGAGTTTACGAAGTGTACACCCATACACCCAAGAATACCCATACACCCAAGAATACGAAATACACCCCTCCTACCATCCATAGATGTGTCATCCATTCATATTTTAAAACGAAGCGCTCAAACATTAATGTAACTGGATATTTAACACTGAGTGGAATCCTGCTCCAATCGCATTTGATTTGGAGTGTCATCAGCATCTCGTCCTCCTCAGACACAAGTTCATAATGTTAAGGAAGCGTCATGGTATTGGTGACATTTATTGCATTTTTTTTTCAATATATGTGAGTAATAACAGTAGTGTATTATTTGATGTTCCATTTCGGAGGTGCACAGAACATGCAGTATCCAATGAGATCAGCCGGTTCAAACTAACAATCATCGCAGGGTGTTTCGCGTAAAGGAGGAGTTTCGTATAAATGATTAATAAAACAATTCATTTCTGGGTGATTTAAAAATCTGGTAAAAATAAACATTTATTAAAAGATAATAAAAGTGTTTTTGACCTTGGCTGCATTTCAATCAGATATTGGAGACTCCAAAACCAAATAACTAACTTTTCAAAATGATGATGCAAGTTGAATAACTGAATAATTAAGTAAATAAATACATGTATGAATAATTTCATAAAGACGCAACAGCCTCAAAGAGTTTAATTTATATATATACACCGGTATTTATTCCTAAGAGGTCCCACATAAAACAATAGTTTTCAAATGTCAATGTTAGTAAATACAGGTTATGAAAAGTGAGAAGGAATCCAAAAGAGGAAGTGATCTCTCTCTCTCTCTCTCTCTCTCTCTCTCTAATTTCCATCAGAGTAAAACTCATCAAAGCTCTGAAGTGTAGATCTAATCCACTTTGAATAATTAAACTACGAGAGAGAGAGAGAGAGAGGGAGAGGAGGATAACTTCCTCTCTTGGCTTCCTTTTCACTTTCAGTCCTCTCACGTCTTCCATCAGCTTCATATTTATGCATCATGTCTTATTTTTAGCTCGTGGACTCTTCACATGTGCAGTGCTTCTGCATAAAGTGCATTTTTAAACTGCATTGTCACTCTTGATAGAGAGACTATTTATTCTGAACTTTATTCAGCAGTACTTTTAGTGGGTTTTTTGTTGTTGAATCCTGCCATTGCAACGTGTAATACTATGTATATCTTTGAGAAATGTTTGGAGAAAGTAGATGGTTTGCAGTTGTGGGTCTGTGTTCAGCTCTTTCGTCCTAATAACACATGGGATAAACCTTAGCAGACTCCCATCAGCATTTGCAAAAAGTGGGCAAGTAAGGCAGATGAATGACCGAATAATTTCTGCATCTCTCTTTCTCTCAGGACTGTCCTCAGATTCTTCCTTCTTCCCGAATCTTCATTCCGGTGGGAGTTTCGAAGCCCATCACACTAGCAGCACGAAACCTTCCTCAGCCTCAGTCGGGTCAGAGAAACTATGAATGTGTGTTTACGATCCAAGGAGAAACACACACAGTGACAGCTCTGCGCTTCAACAGCTCCAGCATCCAGTGCCAGAAAACAACGGTCAGTCTAGCTAAAACACACACACACACACGCACGCACGCGCACACACACACACTAATATTTCCTCTCTCGCTCTTGCACCACGACACAATTAATCAGAGTTCACTTAATTTCCCTTTTCCACTGTTAAATATTCCACTGTTAAATAAATATTCTTCTCAATGGAGTAAATCAATGTCAGCCAGATTTCACCAAGTGAGTAAAGGGAAGCTGGTGACGCAAGTGTCATTAGTATAGTAAGAACATTTGTCTTTAGTTTGTGTGTGTATGGTCTGGGTAGAAAAATAGACACTAAGTCAAAAAAAGACAAACTGGTAAGTTCTCTAACACGCATAGACATACAGACAGAAAGTAATTTGTATTTCTTTATGGGTTTGGTCTGACTCTAGACTAGCATTTACAGCATTTTGTTTTACAGCTATAATTATAAAGTTAAATCAATCATTTTATTCCTCAATGTACTTCACAAAATATCCTATAATGGTGAGACAAAATTCAAATTAAATTTTTTTTCCACCAAACATAATATTTTATCCGTAGACAATTTCACATTGCAAGGCATTTGTTGCTCCATCAACCTACCAACTTGGTTGTGTGCTTATGGCCATAGTCCTGCTGAAACTGTCAAGCTTGCTCTGGAAAATCTTTTTATCAAAGATATCCAAATTAAATTTTCCAAATTTTCTGTTCCAAACTTTCATAAAGCACCTCTAAGTCATGTAGACCTAAACATTCAGATTTCAATATTTAAAGATTTTTTTTAACAATTAATTTTTCCCAATATGTGGTAACTTCGCGGTCTTTTTTTTCTTCACAGAAGGTTATAAATCCAAGTCCTCAATATAATTGTTTTTTTTTTTGTTTGTTTTTGCTATCTACTGCCTGGTCAAGAGAGTCTGCATCCTGCAGTCTCTCCTTTATTGGCTGATCGGTTGGAAAATGGCCTGACTCTGTTCAGTCTTTGTGGAAAGATTATAAAATGATTCAAAACTTGCTGCAGATAAGCCTCTCAGCATCTCATCATCTTTGCGTTGTGTTTGGTTTAATGGAGTTATAGCATTTTGTGAAAAATCTTGACTGGTGTTTATCACAGTTTAGAAAAAAATAGAACTCCATTAAACAAGTATTGTGTTTTATGGAAAATATGGCATTTATCGTGTTTTGAAACCCAACTTCTCAATTGATCAATTGCAAAGGTGTTCACTTTAGTTTAACTACTGCTGGAGAGTGAAGGACTTTTTTTTTTTTGCTATGAGTATTATTGTCTATAATTTTTTTCAGTTTTATCTTAAACATAAGTGGGCATTATTAACAGCTCTGGTTGTACTTTAATTGGTTCTTTAAATTTACATAGTTTTTTTTTCTTTTAAAACACTTAAATACTTAATTAGTATACTAATTAAACTAAATGTTGTCATTGTATGTTGCCATTGTATTAACTTCACTTTAAGGATGACACAGCAACCATGGACACACTGGTAGAGGGAGAGGGAGACAGGGACGATACCTGCTGATCTCCATCTCGCTATCATTTTGAGTGGGCGCTTGTGTTTTGTGTTTGGGCACTTGGGGTGTGCTTGTTAATGTTTCACCATTTACGAGAGCGATGCAGAGTTTGTATACTAGGTTTTGTGATGTACAAACTGCAGAATGTGTTCGTTTCTTCCACCTGAATTATGCTCTGGTACTGTCAAAAATGAATCTACAAACACACATACAGACACACATTCTCTAGACCTTTGTCTGAGTTTCTGAAGCCTCATTAATTACGTCTGTTTTTCGCTGCGTTTATGCAAATTTGCTCTCACTGTAATCAGTTACCTGAGCACGTCTGCTTTAAAGTCTGTCTTTCTGAAGCATCTCATTTATTTACACCTCCAGTTCTATTTGTGTGCATGCTTCACTCGAAGGGAGGTAGAGTACCGTGGTGAAGCGCTGTACTTCACCTTCATTAAATCTTCGTCACTGATTCGTGCTGCCTCTCTCTCGCTCTGCAGGTTCTGTGTGTGTTTCCTGACACCTCTCACACTCATGCACCTGTTTATTCCTCCTCCTCCATGTTGTTTCTCTGCATGCAATGTCAGGGATTTCTAAAATAATATTCTAGACACCATCTCTGTTTAATTCCTTACAAAACTTGGTTAAACTCTCGCCGGTGTCCTGCATGTAAGCCATTGGTTAATAATGCATTCTAATAGGTTGTTTTATTTTGATTAATAATTGGTGTTACATGCCTTTATGTGCATTTTCATCATCAGTATACTGCTTTTCTAACCATTTCTCATGCGTACAGAGAAAGACCGCTACCAGTTTGTTCACTTGAAATAATTGATTCTGTACGATTGAGTAATGCTTACACAAAACTCATTTGTACAGCACCACAGTTGGCTTCCTCTGTAAGCTTGTCTGGAGTAACATTTGATCACACCAGTGGCTGGTCACAAATGTGAGGCCATGAGAGGTTCAAAATAATGCAAATATAGCACACTGCATGTTAAAGGGTATGTCAGGGTTTTTAGGGACTGAAAACATTCAAATGTCACTTTCTAGACGGTGTCTTACTATTCAGATGCATTTTTTTAACTGAAAAGATTTATTGACTCCTTGAACAAACCTTAAACAGTGTTCAATTGCTGGCAAAAATTCTTATTTAGATAAACAAAATTTTACCAACTTTTTAGTGCACTGTTTTTTTCGAGTTAAAATGGACAAAAAGTTACTTTTATTTATTTTTTAATTAACATTTCAGTCATGATATAAAAAAAATTATCATATGTTTGCAAATGACAAATGGGATCTATTTATGGACATAAATTATGCAGTTTTTATATAGATGCAAGCTCTTTGAGAAGAACCAAAAATCACTTGAGAATATACAGTCAAGTAAACGAATGAATAAATGTAGTTAATGTATTTCTAAATTACAACACATCTGTGTTTACTTTTTTATTTATTTGTGTCCATATTTTAATTTTGTGGGCGGTTCAAGTTCAGTCTGAGCCAGGATTGGTTACATTAGAATCACTCTTAGATGCTGCTGCTTATTCCTGGAGCCAGAGCAGCTTGACAGGAGGTTCGGGTTTAGCTTAAAATGTTAAAAAATTGGCCGTAAACTGGTCGACAAATTAAAGCTGCTTAAACTATAGCTGCTAGAGATAACTTTTGATCAAATGATGGCCTTTTTGTTCTCAAATGTAAAGATTAATCAAATTAAAATTTAAAAAATTGGTACACGATCATGCCAAAAACTTGCTGTATTTTATATTAGCCAGAGCAGCCACCAGTTAGAAGCAACAGCTTCAAAGATTGTCGTGAAACCAATCCTCGCTTAGATTGAAGTTAATACTGCCCACATAATAAGCTTATGTGCACAGAAAAACAGAAATAAACAAATGTATAAATAAGGGGAAAAAAAGAAAACTTAAGTAAATACTGATGTATTGGAATTTAGAAATACAACAAATACATGTATTTATTGATTACTGGATTCAAATATTCATTGTTTTTCTTTTTTGTTTAGTTATTTATTAATTTATTCATGTCATTTTTGGTCCTCGATAGTTCTTCACCTCTGTCATGCATTAAATCTGATTAGTGCACACCCAGTCATGGCACAACACTCTTCTTTTACAGTGGATCTGAACGGCTCAATAATCTTTCAATATAGCTTGACCTGGATTATAAAATAAAAATTATTTAAATGTTGAAAATGGCAAATTTCACAAACATTGTGACAGTATGACGCTATTCATTATTTTGCATTATGAATTAGATATAAAGACTTAAATTAGGAATAGAAATTTAAACCCATACGACATCAAATCAATAAATTACCAGCCATCTGAAGAATTACATAGACCTTTTAATAATTGCAACGATATAAATATCTCACATGATCATAATGATCATTTTAATTACCCCCCCCCCCCCCTAGACCTCTAGTAGTTTTTTAGCAAATAACAATGATGTTAAATAAAAGATGTACACCCACTGAGAGCACATGAGTCTGCAACTGTAATGAGTCTAGAGGACGTAAAGAAGCATTCTCTCTGCTGAAGGCAGTTTTGGTGCTGATTTCTTCTCCTGATGATCAGAAGGAGAGGCGATCAGAAAGACATTGATCTGTCCGTGTGCATTCATGTAGATTCCCTCTGAGAGCTGCTCCTGAATTATACATCATATTAATAAATCATATCTCATATTAATAAATCAGTGAGGTGACTGAAGGAAGGTCAAGAACAAGCCTGCACTGACCTCAGGAGATGTTTTACATGCTCAAACAACATCGGCATCTTTTGTCATTCTCTTTCATCCTTGTGCAACACTGCAACTGAACTAGTCTTCTGATTTATCGCGGTTCAGTTTGTGTATTTCACGTTTGTAAATGTCTTATTATATGAAAAAAGACCATGATAAAATTAAAATTTGTGCATGAATATTGTATCTCACTTGTACTTATGGTTTGTTTTTTGTTGCAGTATAATTATGAAGGGAGTGATATCAGCGATCTCTCTGTTGATCTGTCCGTGGTGTGGAATGGAAACTTCAACATCGACAACCCTTACAATATACAAGGTAACCACGGCAGCCGCTGCCACCTGCTGTAGCTGGTTACCTAGCAACCTCCACAAGATGTAACAGAGAATTGCAGCATCTATAAATGTTTCAAAGCACTTTCTGCTTCTGATTCAAAATTCGCTCTTTGAAAGCATCAGGAAATGTGGCAAAGAGTTCAAAATAATCGGCGGCTCATAGTCATTAGTCACAAGATCTGCTTAAACATCAGTGTAGGAATCATTTGAACCTGATTGTGACTTAATGAATTGCTTATTACTATGCTGCGTTGGCACAGGCATGCAGAAATGCAATATTGTATAACATAACCAGTTTAAGCATCAAACTAATAAGAGTAAGATGTTATAAAGTGATTATTACTCTACAAATCAAAGTGTCATTTTAACATTACGTATGCAGCATTTTATTACGATCATTTATGCATTTCATTCAAAGGGGACCTTTGCTAGGGGGTGCTATACAGATCACTGTACAACAATCAAGACTAAAGTATTACAATGGTCTGGTGTACTGTTCACCAGGGCTTGTGTAAGCAGTGATGCAGAAAGTAGAGGGAGAGATGGACATAAAAGGCAAGCAAAGACCCTTTTAAATATTGCTTGACGTGAATCTACAAACCCTTGGAAACCAATGGGGAGGACATGCTAACTAGGACGGCTGGCCTTGTACCAGTAACCCACCAGCGGAGAAGCAGCGGAGCTACCAACTTAATAACGTTTAGTGATTTTATATTATCATTTTTATATTCTTTCATAGTTTTGCATTTAATTTTAGAATTTGTGATTATTAAAAGGGGTCCTGAACCTTGTCCGCATTTGTCTAAATGTATGGATATAGCTATTATATGGATTTTTGAATCCACAAACACTGTTGATTTGAATAAATTCACATTTTCTCTCGCTTTTCATTGCCATGATTGATAGCTCTCTCTAACTGGACAGCGTGTGCGATTCCAGCGTGGATTACAAAGAGAGACAGTAACCCAATTTCCCCATTGGCTCAAAGTTTATTCCTGTGGGTAGACCTTTGCTTCTCACCAAGTTTTAGCAAAACCTGTGTTCATTGTCCGTTTTTTGTTTTTGTTTTTTTGTAAAATCAACATAAAAAACAGATGTGTTCTTCCAAACACTGGCTTGCTCTTTGCAACGCTAAATTTTCTAGACTCAGTTGTTTTGTAGTTGTACAACCTCACAGAATCTTCATTTTTATCTTAAAAAAAGTAATTTCAGGTCATATATAGCAGCTGTATAGTTGTCTTCATTGGAGTGGTGACATTAGCAAGAGTTGTGTGTATAGCTCAGTCACTACTGAAGGAGGACCAATTTGTGCACATTATGGACATCTTTAACTCTTAATAAAACAAAAACATCTTGAATTACTTTTGCGCCAGCTGTTTTGTTCCATCAGATCTAATGTCAAAGGATGTAGCACTTTTTAGTTTCTTTTTTCATGATCCCTTTAGTCATTTATTGATTAAGGCTATGTGGGTTTTATAACTAAAACACACATAAAAAACATCAATTCCTGGATTGTAACTAGTTCATAAAAGTAAAGTTAAGTTTAGTTCAACTCTGAAAGTGAATCTTGACCCCGCCCCCCTTCCCTCCATCTTTTTCTGCCACTCTGTAGCTCATCTGTACAAGTGTTCTGCTCAGAGAGAAAGCTGTGGTGTGTGTCTGAAGGCTGACTCCAGCTATGACTGCGGTTGGTGCGTACAGGACAGGAAGTGCTCTCTGCGACTGGAGTGTGCTCAGCCTGAACACACGTGGATGCATGCCACAGCTGGGAACAGTCGCTGCACTTTTCCACGCATCACAAAGGTGAGGAGAAGGCCTAAACACCCTCTTTAAATTAAAACTGTACTAGCTAAGCTGCTTTTAACTGCAAAAAAAATATGTGCAGAGTCTTCTGGCATATCCTGTATTTTAGATGATACTCAAAAATACATACTCGATTTTTAAATTAATCCATGTCAGTCATATTTTAAAAAATAGAATTGTTCTGATATTTGACTAAAGGATACAAAAAAGGGCCAGTACATGTATCTAGTATGTATTTTGTATAACTTTATTTATCTGTTTCGGTTATTATTCATGTTTTTTTTTGTAATTATTCATGAGACATTCTAACACAGATACTGTATGTTCATTTTGCCTCGTTACATAGTTATATTTCATTAAATGTATAATATGCTTTTAATAAAGATGCGTTTTATGGTCATGTGTGAAGTGTGTTCTGCCAGTTCACTCTGCTTTATTAGATTCCCTTTCTGTTAATTAAACTCCTTTGTTCTCTTTTTCATTCGTATCTATTCTCTGCTGATGTCATCTTCTAGTTATTAGATGAGGTCTTAATTAAATTTGGTGAAGAATGAATTTATCAAATGGATATTTAGAACTCTGAGTTTCATTTATTCTGAAGATCTTGACCTGTTCTCTCGCTCATCATCTGCTTTCTTTCTCTGCAGTTTTGCATAACTCCTTTTATTCTTTTATCTGTATATATGTGAATGTCAGAAGAGAGCACTCCCTTAGAAACCAATTAGGCTTTGCATTTGTCTGAGCATGTTTTGGCTGAATATTTTGATGGACAGAGAAAAATTAGAAATAGTCTTAAACATAATTTTTGAAGTTAATATAATTAAATAACATGTATTTAAACCTTGAAGAGGAGGTGGTCTCGGTATGAATCCAAAGGAACTCTAGACCCGAGGACCTGATCGAACTCTGATCTGGACCAAACTAATTAAATTGACAAACAAGCTTTTAAATTGTTATTAGCATTTAGGGCTGGGTGATATGTCGTGGTAATTCAATATTCACTATCTTTCAATTTCTATTTTCTGAGTAAAACCACTGCTGTCCATTATAGGGTTAAGAGGAAATGGGCTGAGGAACACGGTTGGTTGGTTTTCTTGAATCTCCTAATTGAATTAAATGACCTGATCTGACCAATTATAAAAAGCCATGTCTTTTCATCAACATTTTTTGATTTTATCTTGGTGTAATATTAAAGTCAGGGACAGTCTAAGAGCAGTTAGAATAAATGCTTTCCTGTGTATGTTTCAGTTATACCCAGAGACGGGTCCACGCCAGGGTGGCACCAGACTGACAATCACTGGAGAGAATCTGGGCCTTCAGTTCAGAGATATTCAGAATGGTGTCCGTATTGGGAAAGTATCGTGCCAACCCATCGAAGAGGAGTACATTAGCGCTGAGCAGTAAGAATGGCACACTCTCATCTCAATTTCAGTTTAACTCTGTTAGCGTGACATGAACATGTGTTGCATGGCAAATGCAGATAATGATTGCACATAATTGATAATGATGCTTTTTTTTTGTACATTAAAGTCCAGTTACAGTAAATTGTTGCAAAAATGTACAAATGTCCATAGTGTAAACATGTAAGTCTCTAGACCCATTTCTGTCATCACTTCCTGATAAACTTGTGCCAAATATCAAAAGAACAAAGTTCAAAAAGAGAAAAGTTGCTGCGTTATGAGGTAATTTTTTTCAAGTTATAAAATATCTTACTTGCGTCTTAGAATATGTAGAAGAAATCTGTCATGTCATCTTGATTTTGGAGGCAGGAGACTGCAGTTTGGGAACGCAGCTGGTCAAGATTGTTCTGGGGGGTGATCAAAATTTAAGAATGACCAAAGCATCTGTTGATTAGTCTATTAATGCCACCCCAGTTCCGACAGAACAGCGCTTTGCCATTGGGGATTGTTCGATAAATGCGTTCTCATCACAGTCTTTGCACTTTTTTCATTTCGAATAAAAAGTTACTCAGTTGTGCGCATCAATTTTCAAAAATGTATGCCATCTTGTCATTTCCATCCAGGATTGCGCATAAAATTAGGTTGCAAATGGCACAGCTACAGGCTCTTTCATATGAATTAAATAGGTACCGGTATATCCCAACAAATATCGACTGGAATATTAATTATTAGCCTTATGTTGTTATAAAAATGAAAGTGATAAAGTAATCAAGAGAATTTATTTGCACTGCATTTTAGTACCCACATAAAGCCAGGAAGTAGTCTAGATGATAACCCTGTCGTCTTTGATCCCCATTGTTGCACTCACCCACAGACAGATTATCTCTTGGAGAAGTCCTTGTATCTCACCATGTGTACGTGGGTTTCCTCTTGGCAAGTTCTAGTGTAAAGTGCAGGTCAATTTCCCCAAATTGCGACCCATAAAATATGACCTGGTCACTGACTCAGTGACCATCTCACCAGTCCTTCCTCTTATCCATAAAAACCAAAGCTGCTGTAGATTGCAGTGATTTTTCATATCATTTTTATGTTTGAGTGAATATTACTTGTAACAGCTTAGATGTAAAAATGTAGCGTTAAATATTGAAAGCAACCAAAATGAAAATGTATAAAATAAAAAGTCTTGCTAATATAATACATTATTCTCCTTTGTTTTGATTGCATTTATGCATTACTATTATGTTTCTCCATCCATATTTATTCAGTAAACCGTTAAACATTGCAAAAGCTTCTTTTAGGTTATTTTCTGTCCTTGTGTTGTACAATAACTTTAAAGTAGCATCTGCTGATGTGTGAAAAAAGAATGACTACAGACAGACACTTTTAATAACTAGGGCCTGTGTGCCCAAGGGCATGATGGGAGTGTTTGCTGCCTGTTCCATTAATCAGAAAGTAGCGTTTTTACACTCTCTGAGGTTACTGCGTGTCTCATTGCAGAGATGAGTGTTCATGTAGTGCCTGCGGCCAGGAAGAAACCTGTCTCAGTGTGTCTACTATACTATTATATGAGTTCCTGTGTGTTTAGCTTTTCCATCAGCATTGAAGAGCCTTATCTTTTAGCGTGAAAAGTCCTCTTGGATGTTGATGTGATCATCTAATTTCTGACACAACACAAAAGATGATTATAATGATGAATTATTAGGTTTATTCCTCTCATCTGTTCTGTTTGACAGGCACTGAAAGCGAATCTTAAAACAGTTTGGTCACTCTCTGGTAATATAATAGCACATCTCTTTTTCCTAAAATAATGGAAGATTGATGGTAATCCACCTGGTAATGTGACTTATCAAGTTATTTTATATTTAAATGCAGAACAGAAAGCATTTTGTTCGGTCCACAGAAACTAAAAAGCTTGGATTCCACTTTCCTATAGTATCATTTCATAAATAAATATTACAAATTTGTAATTTGGGATCATGTAGAATGCCTGGTGGTAAGTGTATACAATACCAGAAAATGGAATGGCAAAGTATGAAATTGTTGGTAGGCATTTAATATTTGGCGTGATTGCAGTTGCTTAGGCCACCCCCCTCTGCTGCAGCTGTTTACAGTGTGTCGTCGTGTGCTGGTTTCTTTTATGGCGACAAGGAATACGAGTGATGTATGAGTTGATAAACTCTGAAATAAGTAATGCTTATACAATATTCTGTAGAATGTCTACGACTAAAAATTGTACATTTCACAGTTTGCCAGCAAGCAATTCTATACATTGATTAGGCTTAGTATCGAACACTGAAATGTATAATCTAAAATATATTTATATAGTTAATCTCGTCATGTCGTGACTACTGCAATCTCAAGGTGGCAATTACTATGGAAAGCTCCTACCTGATTTTCTGATTTTGCATCTTTAATGTGGTTTCCAGTAAACTAAACAATCCAATTTTGATTGTTTTTAACTGTGTGTAAGCACTTGTACTGTTTTACTTGTCAGCACATTTTAGAACTTGTTTCTAGGACTTAACAATTGCCAAATTATACATTATTTACATTTTTTCATGTTGAGCAGATCTTCTGTGGAAAATTACACCAGGCAGGGACAGTGAATGAGAACGCTCTGCTGAGAGATTTGTTCTCTTTTAATGCATTTGATTTTCTGAAGATAGGCCTGAAGATAGAAGGTTGTAGGAAGATAGGGTGGTACTGTTTTAAACTGTGTTTTAAACAACATGAGATTCAATGGGGAACCAGTGAGGAGGGGTGAAGAGAGGGCTTATGTGGGCTCTAGTAGGTCACAGTTCTGCATCATTTGAAGAGGTCTGATTCACACAAAGCTGTTCCATCTCTAACTCCATCTCTAACTCTTTGCAGGATTGTTTGTCGATTGGCTGATGCCACAGGTTACCGTGTGCAGGAAGCTCAGGTTGAAGTTTGTGTCCGTGACTGTCAGCCAGAGTACAGAGCCATATCACCCAAAGCCTTCACTTTTGTGGTAAATTGCACTCACACTAACTGACTTCTTTTAATTATAACATTCTGTGATGAGACTAGTATTTTGAATTATTGAAGCATGTGATCAAATTTCTGTTACTTTTATTAGCATTTGTCCCAAAATCATCTTCATTTCTGCTTAATTTAAGCTTTTCATGAATAGTTACCTCTTTTTGCAGTCGCCGTACTTCACCCGCGTGCTGCCATCTTTTGGTCCTGTATCGGGAGGGACACGAATAACAATTCTAGGCAGCCATCTGAACGCCGGCAGTGCTGTATCAATCAAGATTGGACTCAACACATGCCGCTTCGAGAGGTAGGTAACAACAACATCGTCCATAAATGATTGTTTCTACTCAAAAAATGTGAATCTTTTTTTATATAACTTTAAATGTCTGATATTTAGAGTATAATGTCTTTTAAATGAGACAACTCTTGATTAAACACAGCAAAACAGAAAAAATTTAAACATTTTCAACGAGCAGGTTTATTTTGCTAAGAATGAAACAGTTTTTTTAAGATCGTTTTTTAAGTAGCGTTGAATGATTTATCATCAGCATATAAGAAGAACTCTGTGCTCAAGGGGTGGAGTCCGCAGATTAAGTAATACTTACAGGAACACTTTTATATAAATCCTGGAATTTCACCAGCAAAGCTGTTTAAGTGAGTTGCTAAGTTATCATCTGTCTGAGTGACAAAACAGCACACAGTGAAGCACTTAACCAGGTGTTATCTTAATTTTTCAAGGTTAGAGAGAAATGTGTGTGGGGGTCTGAGCCCATCCCTTTGCTCATATAACAATCTTGTCAAAATATGTCATGAACTCGGCAGGTTTCACCGCTGTGTGTTGTGAATGCTGTTGTCATGGCAACACGGCAAGTCGTAGGACACACTCACACACATAGAGAAGGGACATGATCGTGCAGATACTCAGAGGGAGATTGAGGGAACATCAGCCACTCAACATGTCCACACTTCAGCCCTGTCTTTCTCTGATGCGTGTCTGCGTGGGTTTGATCAGATCAGAATCTGTCGTGTTCGAAGTGATTCTCTTTGTGATCTTTGCTCCTGATGCAATCCTAAGAAAGAGTGTTGCACACATGGTCTAGGTCTACACACATACTTTATAACCTGAAAGCTTACACATGCGTACACGCTGTTTTGTGATGTTTAGAGAATCTGCGGACGATCAAGTCCTTTTATCTGTGTTCCATTTAACCCTTAGAAGTCTGGTGCCTGTTTCAGTGTGTTTCCATTACTTTACAATATGCTCTAATAACTTATCTTCAAAACATTTTTTGTGTCAATGCTTGATATTAACAACCCCAGCTTCTTTTTACAAATATGTTTACGTTACATTACACAATAATGACTGTGAACAGTTTTTATGTTTTGTAGCAAAAATTTTAAGTGCCAAAGTTAATAAATCCCCCCCACCACCACCCCAAAAAGCAAGGTTAAAGCAATGTGAATTAAAAAAATATAAATAAAATATAAAAAAACAGGCAAACCGTTCCTAAACCATATATACCAGGGGTGCTCATTACGTCGATTGCGATCGACCGGTCGATCGCGGAGGTGCTACCGGTCGATCGCGGCATGAAATTGAAAGAATATCAGCCGATCATCCATCCCGTCACTGTAGCTGCAGATGAACAGATTCGGTTTTCTCTGATCAATAGATCGAGACAAGAATGTTCTTGTAAACAAATAATACCTATTTTTAATCTGTCTTATGTAGCGGAAAAACTACAAAACGTCTTTTATCAAAACAAGTTTCCCTCTGCATTCGCAGAAACACATTACCGTCTATAAGCAACCCGCTGCCATGGAATCGCTCAGGGACCGTCTGCAAATTACCAGATCCAAAATATGTTTTACCCAGAATATGCTTCATAACTTCATAACCAAAATCAAGCAACACGCCACTCCTCACCTGCATATTGTACTGCACGACTCAGTTTCAATAAAAATTTAAATATTTATTAGACCATCATTTTTATTCTTGATTATTTGGATCAAAGCTCAATTGCTCCCATAAAAATCACTCTATTACCATCAATTCAGGTCACACACAACTGTTCTAATGATTCAATTCAGTGCAAGTCATCAAATTAAACTCATGTTATTACAAAAAATATAAATAATTAATTATTATGTTGTCAATTCTCAATAAAGTTGAAAATAATTGTTTGTTGATTGATGTTTTACATTTTTGTAGCGGGTAGATCACTTTGACTTGGTCATTTTAAAAGTAGCTCGCAAGCTGAAAAAGTGTGAGCACCCCTGCCTTAAAAGATAGTGCAGAGTAAGTCCAACTATTAAAAGCAAGGAACACAATATTTATAAAAGATGTACTATTTTTTTCTTATTTAACATGGGCATGTATTGCATTTTTCCATTGTTTGTTCACTCTTGGAAAATGTAGTGAGCCAAGTTATTCCATCAAACTATACGCCTGGTAAATATTGCAAGCTAAGCAACAGCGTACTAGCAAAAGTAGCTCACTACAGATATATTGTTGATATCATCATCCAAATAGAACCAGTGATCACTAAATGAAACACTAACTTAATTAAAAGCTGTTTATTGTATTGTATTCATCATGCAAATTTCTGGTGTCAGTCCGGTGTTTGATTTATGGTGTCACTGCCTGGAACAAACTGTGGCTGTAATTCTCCAAAAAATCTGCAAATCAAATGTGTGGCCATAAAATAGAAAGAAGAAATCAGCTATGTATGGAAGTACTGTTCTGAGTGATCTTTTTGATTTCTTGCCTGTAAATGCAGCATCTCTGGACACTTCGACACCAAGTAATCAACAGAAGAGCTTCACTGAGAAGCTGTTTGGCTCAGAAAACAATGATGCTACCCTTGTTGTGGGAAATAACCGCTGCTCCGTCTGGAGACAAAGTATTTTTGAAGCTTTAAGTTTTGAAGTGAAGAAACTGAGACCAGCGTGCTCGGGTTTCAGAATTGAAATGGGGTAATCGGCAAAGAGCCCCAGCAGGTATAGCTCAGTTTCAGGATGATTTATGAGACGCATGTCTGGTCCTCTCGGAAGGATCCACTTTCCAATCAGATTCAGATTTTTCACTGGCTCATCAAAATAATGGTTTGTTCTGAGCAAATGTTCTGAGTTTGTTCTGTTCTGTGCGTGCATGCATCAGAAAGCTATATTCTTCCATTCAACTTGTTACGCGTGTGTGTCTTTGTATGGCAGGCGAAGCGGGCGTGAGATTGTGTGTGTAACACCGGCAGGTTTGGGTCTTGGTGGCTCTCCAGTGATGGTGGATATAAATGCAGCAGAACTTCGAAATCCAGAGGTTAAGTTCAACTACACTGAAGATCCCAGCATCACGAGGATCGAACCTGACTGGAGCATTGCCAGGTCTGCTGTACAAGCTTACCTCCAGAGAATGAGAGAGACACAAAGTAATGGGAAGAGAGTGACATTAACAATGTTATCCTGGGAAGAGCCATGAGTTTACAGTGAGAGAGAAGGAGATGGAGAAGGCATGAGTGCATGCTTAAGAGAAAGAGCAGCAAACATAGATGACTATCTTCAGGTAGAGTTAAACTAATTCTTAAAAGAAGAATTTCTTCAGCAGATTAGATCTCCCTTTAAAAACGTCATGAATTGGATTTTTACGTGGGTTCCAATTAGATGGATATTGAGATATTGAAAGTGTTACTTGAAAACATTATGGTTACGAACAAAATTAGCATTTATCTTTACATTTTCTGGCCTCTTTCTTTCCTCCAGTGTACCTTGTATAAATCTTTGAAAGTATTATTGAGATGAATTTATTGTTAAAATGTCAATTTAAGGGGGTTAATTTAGGTTGAGGTCCCCCCAGAAGGTGAGTTTAGATGATGGCCTTGGTCATATATTAACTTAATTCGCCAAGAGTCTTTACTTTTTACACTTGAGTTATAGTTTGTTCCATCACTTCTCAGTTTGTGACGTCATGAGAAAATGCCTTGTGCATAGGTCCATTGTACAAATTTATTTTTTGTAAAAGTGTCTGTTCGTGTTTAATTTTTCTCTTTTAGTGGAGGAACCCTGCTGACTGTCACGGGAAGTAATCTGGCTACTATCAGAGAGCCCAAGATGAGAGCCAAGTATGGCAGTGTCACCTCAGTCAACGTAAGAGAACCTAAGCCTCCCATGCAGCATCAGAAAAATGCTTTTATCTTGGATCAGTAGGGGAAATTGTCAATCTAAAAACTCTGTGGATTTCTATTTCCAGCATCTTTCCTAACACTTGGTCCATACACCTTTAAACTACCTAGGAAAAAGCATTAGCGAGATTAAAGTTGTCGGAATGCTCCAGTACAGCAGTTCAATCAATTTCTATCAAACAACTCATTCATTGCAAAGTACTGTTAATGATGTACTGTTAATGATCCCTGATTGATCTTATCAAGATTCATACCACGTAGTAGACGCTCCGCTCTTCAGCTTCTGTGTTACTGAAGCCTTCCAGACCCTACAAAACTGCCTTACGAAACAGTGTTCAGTGCCGCTGTCCCTTTACTTCGAAATAAGCTCTGAGTTTGACTGAATTTCAGATTTGAGACTTTCAAAATTTCTGATTTTATTTTATTTTTTTATTTAGTAAGCATCTTTACTTTGAGCTTGTATTCTGGGTTTTTGAGTTGCAGATTTATTAAATATTAGTAAAGTAATTGGCTGCACAATTTTAAACATTCTTTCAATCTTTCTGATGTTTTCCCCTTTTTTATCTTGCGTAGTGTGTTCTTAGATGCTTGGATTATTATTATTATTATTAGGGGCCAAGCAGCAGTGATGGTGAGTAATGGGATAGTGACATTTCACATGACAACATTTGGAGTCTCTAATTTAAACCCTTTACTTTACAACTAGTCCCAAGTTCTGGATATATTTATACAGGTCCTTCTCCAAAAATTAGCTTATTGTAATAAAGTTCATTATTTTCTGTAATGTACTGATAAATATTAGACTTTCATATATTTTAGATTCATTTCACACAACTGAAGAAGTTCCCAACTATTATTGTTTTAAAACTGATGACTTTGGCATACAGCTCATGAAAACCCAAAATTCCAATCTAAAAATTCAGGTGACTGCTTTCTTTTGTCTCATCAGATGGATATGTGAGATGGATGAAAGGAATTATGAATTTATGAAACGGTAGCCTTCAATAATACAATAAATCATCTGTCTTTCTCACCCAGAACTGCACTGTTGTGAATAATACAGTCATGGTGTGTCTGGTACCATCTGTGTCTGGCTCCGAGTGGGGTTTCTCTGAAGCTGGAACTGGACCTGACGAAATCGGGTTCATTATGGATCAAGTCCAGACAACACTGGTGCTAAACCAGAGCTTTAGTTTCTACCCTGACCCAGTGATTGAAACATTTGGACTCTCAATGCTGGAACTCAAGCCTGGATCTACTCTAATTCTTAAGGTACTGTTGAAGTCTAGACCCTCATTTGAGATTAATTGGGTCAGGCCTCTCAGAAATATCCTATGTGTGCACTCCATTAAATAATTTCAGATTATCTGCACAAGTATTTCATGCTTGGGCTTCAAGGTAATGTGCAATGCGAGTTGAGTCTACATGTTAAATGGAGCCCTTCGGTAACACACAGCCCTAAATGAAGCGTGCAAATATTTATGCATGCTTGCGCCTCTGGGTTTTCCTTCCCGTAAGCCCCTGGGGAAAGGGGGGGGGGGTGTAAGAGATAGAGAAAGATGTTGTGTGCTGGTCAGTCTCATAAAGTAAATGCACAATTGGTGACACAGATGAAATATATTCAAATAAACTAAAGGCTTAAAATACAACTGAAAAAAAAAACTAATGCACATAACGGGATAAACAGAACAAAGGAAAAAACTAGGTCAATAATTCTGGATTCTGTTTTTCAATTTAATCAAATAATGGTAATTAATGCACTGGAGCCTTTAACTAGGAATTAACACATGGTTAGTAAATTAGTGAATGATTGAATAATCATGAATATGATTTCTATCCGTAATTTGTAATAAGTGATTTTGGTTCCACTTACCGGTAATAAATAATAGTGCTGTCAGTTGAATATCTTTTTTGCAATTAATTGTTTATTAATTGCAATTAAAAGGCTGAAACCTTTTGGATTTGTAAATAATGAGTGTACACAATAAAATATATTTAAATTCAAGATCTGACTGTTTTTTGACATTTTTGTTTAAGTTGCAACTGAGATTTTCTCATGTAGCATACAAGCAATAAAACGTCAATATCCTTCAAATTAACGGTTGGCTTGAAAGCCAAATTTATTACAGTTTATTGATCACAAAAACAATAGAATTTTGTTCGCAAACTCTTTATAGTTACTCGGAAGGCTTGCGTTGCAGGGAAACAGAATAAGCGATCATGTGACAAAACTGATTTACATGACCAATACATAGGGAAAACTACGGGCGAAAAAGCAAAAATTAAATCTAAAATATAATATCCAATATATATCAATATATATAACAATATATATTATCTAATAAGTAATATAATATATATCAATATAAAAGACTCTAATTAAAAAAAGTCCTTTCTTAGTCTTGTCCATTTACCCCTTTGCACATTGAACACACAGAAATACAAAAACAAAGCTGCTTTCGTTTTCGCATGCGTTAACGTGCTAATTTTAACAGCACTAGTAAATATATATATATATATATATATATATATATATATATATATGTGAAATGAAATAATATAGATTATGAGATTATGTAAAAAGGTTTTTTATCTGATTATTTATATTGAAAATTATATTTAATTGACATGTTCCTCCAAGGCTTATGAGTGTGTCTTTGTTTCAGGGCAAAAATCTTATTCCTTCAGCTGCTGGAAACCACCGTTTAAACTACACAGTCCTGATCGGTGACAAACCATGTGTGTTAACCGTGTCAGAAACACAGCTGCTCTGTGAACTGCCAAATCTCACCGGACAGCACAAAGTCATTGTGAGTTTCACACGTTTCCATAAACACACTGGATCTGTCGATCCCTTGATTATCATAGATTTCCATGGCTAATGTTTGAGTGCTTCATTCCTCATTCTTTCCTTAATTTACCCTACATTTTAATCTCAATTTAAATTTGCATGCAGCCAGTGGTGAACATTTTTGCTGGGTATTGTATTATACTTGTTAGAATGATTGTTCATCCAAGAATCTCATAACATGCATCAAAGCGTTTGGTTATTGAAGATGTATTTATATTCAAACATGAGCTATTGCAAACCCTACTTAAGTCATTGTTTTAAGCAACAGTTCTTTCTAATCTTCGGAAAACCAAAGAAATGAAAATTAAACCGTTGTGCTGTAACACCAAGAGCAAAACATAAAACTATCTTCTTGTAAGATGGCTTTCTCTAAACACTGAAAGCTGATCAAATATATTTGCTTCAAAAACACAATAAATACCAATGAAAAGATTATGACAGTTTGACAATGAAATGTATAGTTTTCATTCAAACCCTATCTTGTGGAAGAAATTACTTTTTCCTCCTTAGTTTACCATGTTATAGCTTTTTGGAACCCAACTCTTCAAATTTTCCTTTATCTCAGTGTCTGCTTTGACCCAAATGTTTCTCCTCGACCCATATCTACTGACCCATATCACGAGTTGGTTTGACTCTTTCTCCCTTAGTTTGTTTCTGATAGAAACATGTCACATGCCTCAGTTTGACCCCATTTGCTTCCCTAACCCAGTTAAGTGTGAATTGAATTATTCAAGCCTTCTAAAATATGTAGTTTTTTTTAGAGAGAAGGAATGCGAGAGAGAGAGAGAGAGAGAGAGAGAGAGAGAGTGATTACAGAAACATTTGGCTTGTACTCTTTAAGTGCATTCACAAAGGTTAGCAATTATAGGGAGATATTGTACCATCAAGTGTCTGATATGTGAATCTTTCACATAGCAGAATATAAATATCCCTTCATCCCTTCTATGATGGTGAACCTTGTGACTACAGTGAGCTATCTGAATTCACATGGGTTGCATTCCTTGAATTCACATTCAAGGAATGTGAATTCTGAATTCACATTCCTTGTATGGGTCGCTCCATACTAGGTCCTAATGTCACTTTCACTTTTCACTTCACTCTTTCTCATACAAAATGTGTCTACACTGAACACATTTTTGAACACTGAAAAACGTCTTGACAATTCCATCCTTCCTATTGATAATGACCCAATGCATTTCCAAAATATTTCTAATTGGTGGTCAGCATGAGTTTTGGACTCGATAGAGAGGTCACTCTCTGAACCTGAACCATATCCCTAATGGAGGAAATGTACATTAAGAAATCCATAGTGTGTCTATCCAGAACATGGGGTGAAATATCAACATTAGTACCTTTAAAAATATATAGCTCGAATGTCTAAGCACTTGGAGAAGGTACCGGTAATTAATTGACTTTCTGCAAAGAGGTGTTTTGGGGGGTGGAAGAGAGGTTTGATGAAGACAACTTCTTTTCTTTTCCAACAAAATCTCTCACAAATCTAATCTATTCTAATCTATTTACTGTACAGACTTGTTTTGTTGTGTTTCCTGGATATCCTTCTGACTTGTGTTAAATGTGCTTTCAGGTTCTAGCTGGTGGTTTTCTATTCACTCCGGGGTCTCTTCAGATATATACAGACAGTGTGTTGACACTTCCTGTAATTGTGGGCATTGGGGCAGGAGGAGGACTGCTTTTACTCTTCATCATTGTTATCCTCATCGCTTATAAGAGAAAATCTCGTGATGCTGATCGCACTCTGAAACGTCTGCAGCTTCAGATGCACAACCTGGAGGCCAGAGTGGCACTCGAGTGCAAAGAGGGTACGTCTACATATACTTGTTAACTCTTGTTAATTTGTATGGCAAATTCCAGTGGTGTAGGCGTTGGGATCGTCAGACAGAAATTTCTGGATTATAGATATCCATGGAACAATAAATCAATAAATTAATATTTCTACCAAAAAGATCAGTGTGTTACTACTACAGTTACCAGGGTTTCTGACTGAAAATACGGTTAACTGGATTTTTTTTAAACTGTCCCCAGAGAAATTACATCCATGAAAAAAATTCTGTCATGGCAATAATCTCTTCTTTCATTCCCGAACTCCTGCTCTAACCTTGCACTCAAATAATTAATCCTGATGATTTATCACTTCTTTCATTCATCCTGGAAGATGGCTCATCAATTTTGAGTGCTATCCATCTCTCTTATCCTCTTCCTCATCCCTCGCTCTGTCTGGAGAGTGAGACAAGGTCGTCACCCCGGGCCCGACATAGACGGATAATGGCTGACTGGTGGCTGGTCCGTTAATGCTGTGTGTGTTTGTGTGCGAGTGATAAATGATTTGGGCATCATGAGGTCATCGCTAAGGGGAGACCAGAAGATTCAAAGCCAAACCAAGAGAGATTGCTCCTTTCCTCTACTTGCCGTTTTGCCGTGTTGTATAAGCCAAAGGTATAGTTTAAACAAAAAAAGTTTTTATGTATATGTGTGCAGCTTTTGCAGAGCTGCAGACAGATATTCATGAGCTGACGCAGGATTTGGACGGTGCTGGCATCCCATTCCTAGACTATCGCACATATGCCATGAGAGTACTGTTCCCAGGAATCGAGGACCACCCAGTGCTCAAGGAGATGGAGGTGATATGCACACTCTCTTCTTAAACTTTTCAAAATAATAAAAACTTGCCTTTATACTTCCTTGTAATCCAATGGCACTAATTATTAGTGGATTCTACACCATCAAACAGGAGAAACTAATGTGTTCTATTGGAATAACCCCAGAAAAAAAAAATCACAAATTTGTGTGAACATCTTATTCATTGTGATCTTGATATTTTGCCTTTAAAAACTCAATTTTACAGATTTTAGAATTCCTTTTCACCAGAGTTATAACATGTATTTATAGCATGGCTGTGGAGGGATGAGCTGCACAGATTTGCTATATCGTCCATGATGACGTGCCCTAAATTGATCAATAGCCTACCATAACAGTTCATATGGGTGGCATGACATACCATGACTTACATATTGTTTGTTTAAAACTTTTATGTTTCCTAAAAGAACAGTAAACGTGCATTTATTTAGGACAAAACTTGCAATGACCCCCTTGAGGTTCCTAAATCCTAAGACAAAGATTTGTGCCCTGACTATACGCACTGTTTTCTATGACATAGAAAAAGCAGGGCATTGTTGAATTACTATTATATGTCTACATTTAAATTTTGTTTTAATGAAATTGTAAATGAACTTTGGGTTCCCTTCTAAAGCAATAATCACTATGTTCTTCCTGTTAATGTGTTGCTTGTTATGAACAATGGAACTTGCTTGTCTTTGCAGTAATACATGATTTTTCAATATTTTTCAATAATCCTCAAAATTCTTTTTTTTACCTTGTTAAATTTTGTTTATCTCCAGCATTTCCATTGGTTCCCATCTTCACGCAGCGGTTACTCTATTCAGAGAACATATGGTCCCTCTTTATATAGAGATAAACTGACTCTGACAAGTTATTTAATCATCTATTTAGTTTTTTCTAAATTTGCGAATGTAAATTCTGTCTTTTAGTTGTGTTTGCCTAATCTCTCCGTATCATTACTAATGATTAAAAAAAAGTCCTCTGATGAGAGTTAATTTGACTCTGAGCATTTTCCTGTTTCCTGTCTTGTAATAGACACATTTTAGTCTAAATGCCTCATTCTCTTGTTGTCTTTTGACTGAATTTGTTTTTATTCCTTGTTTCTCACTCAGGTGCCAGCAGAGGTAGAGAAGGGCCTGTCTTTGTTTGGCTCACTTCTGAAACAGAAGCGTTTCTTGCTCACCTTCATTCGGACTCTGGAGGCACAGCGATCCTTCTCCATGCGAGATCGTGGGAACGTGGCATCCCTCATCATGAGCGCCCTGCAGGGAGAGATGGAATATGCTACTGCTGTCCTAAAACAGCTCCTGGCAGACCTAATCCACAAGAACCTGGAAAGCAAGAACCACCCTAAGCTCCTTCTTCGCAGGTACTCAACCAATACATTTATTTACGTATAAGTGGATTTTATATCAATATTTCTTTATAAATTCAACATTTATGTATAAGATCCTTTTGCAAAGTTTTGTCCCTGTTGAGATGAAATCCATCTCAATATCGGTTTTGGATGCCATTTTTTATGGCAATTTACTTTCTAATGTCACAAAGATCTATTGGTCCTTCTCTCAGCTCATACTGGGTGTAGCCAACCATCATAAGTTATATGCCCACATTTTCCCCAGTATTCCCCAAAGAGTTTTTTTGTTTTGTTTGCTATCATATGAAAGTTTCCTTTCAATTTGGGTAGTTTTATTTTGGTTTATGTGCGTTTTACCCATGCCAAGTTCATGTTGTATTGCTATTATCCTGGAACCTCAGTGAACTTTTGAGAAAAGACCACGTCAGGATTTTGGTGAAAATTTCTCAGTCATAACCACCTGTATTTCTAACGACACAATTCCCAAGATATTTCTAATCTTAAGTAAAACTACCGGGTTTGCTTGTTTTGTGAGAATGCCCTCAACAAAACTAGACTTGATGGGCAATCTATAGATTGTTGGGCTGGAACTGTATTTAACCAGTGAAATTATTTACAACAGAAATTATAATCATCATTATTAGTCACCTTTCTTTCAGAATAATTTTTCCAAATAGTGCTGTTAAGATCAAAGTGCACCTTATTGGGGATTCTCATTTCTTTTACACCTGATTAACTAGATTAAAAATCTTAAGTAACTACTCAAAAGTAAAAGATGTGCCATAGTTTAACTTGTAGTGCTTGCATTCTTTCACTTTGTGTTTTCTGTCTATTTCTTTCCTCCAATCCATTTCTTGCTCTCCCAGGATCATTCCTGTGTTTCTGTCAAACAACATTACATACCTGAGTGCACACACACATCTTGTTCCCTGTGGAAAAGGAGAGATGGACGAGCCCGTGCTGCTTCAATCTATTGATTTAACTTGAGTTGATATCAGAGAATCAAGTCAACCTTTTATTCCATTGATTTCCATTTCTATTGTTAAGAGTATAATAATATATAGACATTTTCCATCATTTGTTTTAAAGATGACCTCAAGTGTAGAATGCAGTTATTTTTCGCATTAGTGTCTTTACAACCACCATAAATTAATAACGATCACCCCCCCCCACCACCACCACCATTTTTTTTTACCACCAAAGATACTCTTTAATAAGGCCATGGCTGTTTGAGACCAAGCACTCAACAGTTGACACACATCAACTATGTCAACGATAGTCACCATTGTTTTTAGGTCAAGTAGTGAAGAGATTGTGGTGAGCTTTTTTTGTGTATGAAGATGAACATAACAGTTGTCATTTACTCTCAACAATCTATGAAAGAATGGCACAACTTGAAATGTTTGGTCAGGATCATTTCTAGGGACAGACTCAGAGCCAGGGCGAAAATATTTTATAACCTCTGTGTTCCTTCGCAAAGATCCCACCTGCCAAAAAAAATAAAAAACACGCATGCTCTTGTAGTTTGTGAGGACTATATACAAAGGGTTTCACTTTTGTTGGTTATGAAATAAGTCTGCAATACGTTCATGCTCTCCATCTGCGATATTCTTACATTGGCCTCTTGCTCTTGTGCTTTGTTTATCACATGAAATAGAACTGCTTTACCCTTGTAACTCACATAGCTTTCACTTATTTTTGGCACAACAGATCTCATCATGATTAATCCCTGGGTTAAGAAGTCCATTTCCTGCGTTTTGGAGCGCTATAAAATTGAATGACGTCTTTGGTTTGTTTTTGGTCATTTAGAATTAAACATTGACTCCCATAAATGACCTGACCTGATTAAGTTTTTACATAATGAGTCTATTGTTATTTGTAATAACATAATGTTTCAAAAGGCGATCAAATCACATTCTCCTTGGAGGGTTTTTGGTTTTTACAATACGGAACAAATCCTTCAGGCCCTCAAAACATCCAGTTATTTCTCAATTAAGTATTGCTGGGTAATTATGTTAAAATAAAACGAGGTCTCTCTACAATCACTTTCTCTGTCAGTCATAATCCGTTTTCTGTGAGTAAAACTTAATTCCTACTACACGATTTGGGTACGATTCTTATGTCTTATGTTAACTACATTGTCTTTTAACTTGCATGGTAATTAATCTAAAATAATTTGGAACAATTGCCCAACACAACAGCAAAAAATGTTCCATCCACACTCCATAGAATAAAAACACATCATGGTGTGAAAATCTTTATCTTCAAAAATCTCTTTTATGACTGAAGAAATTGAATCTTTTTAATTGGGGTTTTCTTAATGAAGTTTCTTGGAAGAGAGAGAGAGAGAGAGAGCAGTGCTTGGGTTTGAAATTAATGCTGAATTATTACCATGTTTGCTTTGAAGCTTTTTCCCCAAGCCCTGGAATATCTCGGCCAAAGCACTTTGATGTCAAGTGGGAGTTTAATACAGTTTCTCCCCTGAAGATGTTAGTTATCGAAATGGCTGTTTTCTTGTTGGCGAGACCAGGGATATTCAGTCTTCAAAGAATCTCTCTCTTGCTTGGTCGTTCTCTCTCACTCTCTTCTTGACATTTATATTACACTCTGTTTCCCCCCAGGACGGAATCCGTGGCAGAGAAGATGCTAACAAACTGGTTTACTTTCCTTCTCTACAAGTTTCTCAAGGTGAGTAGAAGGAAAAAGCTGAAAATGCCAGAAAGTTGTGGTGAATGGAAGAAAGTCAGAAAGCATTTTTGTGTGTGAGGAAGAAATCTGTATTAAACATGCATCAAGCTCTGAATTGCTCCTCTAGCTTTTCTTTGGCAATCATTAGCCTTTCATTAACCCTGCATTATGCAATTAATGCTCCACACAGACACTCCAGCTCCAGGGTTGAGTGGTTTTTTTGGGGGGGGGTTAAAGAAATTGCAATTTGGATATTAGTCAATCGTGGTCAACCTGCAAATGATCCTCATTGGTGGAAAGGCGCTGATGGATATTAATGATACTTAATTTAATTTGTTTTAAAGCTCATCAAATCAAGCTGGTAATGCAGGATTAATAGCCTTTAGAAATGAAAAAAAAACAAGACTGCGATGAAAGTAAAAATTTTTTTTTCATGAACCTCTCTCTCTTGTTTGAACAGGAGTGCGCTGGTGAACCTCTCTTCATGCTTTACTGTGCTATAAAGCAGCAGATGGAGAAAGGGCCCATCGATGCCATCACAGGAGAGGCTCGATACTCGCTGAGTGAAGACAAACTCATCCGGCAGCAGATCGACTACAAAACACTGGTCAGCAAACCACACTCTTCATTAATCAGACATAAAGCTTCATGAGGGATGCAAATATTCTTTTGTTTCTTTTGATATTGCCATAGTAATACTTTAGTTTTACATGGAGTTATTGAACAACAAAGAAATCTTAGCTAAATCAGTATTTTGGTGGGATTACTCTTCAAAAGGAACTCGGCTGTTAGGTTGTTCAATACATCCACAGATCTCCTGTCGATGTAGGCTCAATGTTATTTTCAATGTAGTTTAGAGAAAGTGAGAGTATGTGGATGGATGTTTTTTTTATTTTAACTTGTGATGCACACCCCTGTGAATTCTGTTTTGTTGGTGCAGACTCTGCAGTGCATGAACCCAGAAAGTGAGGGCATGCCGGAGGTTAGTGTGAAGTGTCTAAACTGTGACACCATCACCCAAGTGAAGGAGAAGCTGCTAGATGCTGTGTTTAAAGGAACGCCATACTCCCAGCGACCTAGTGCCACTGACATGGACCTTGGTAATGATAATTTTATATGTTTACTGTATTAAATCTAATGAGGAAATTACATTCCAGAAACTTCATTAAACAAGAAGGCCTTGTTTAAATAGTATAACAAAATGTTGTTCCTGAACTTCTGATTGTAAACCTTTTCTGTTTAGAAGTAGTCTTATCCTTGGGATGCCCAATTAATCCTCAACATAAAGAAGTAAAATGTGATTACTTGGGGCTCTATTATTGGGTTTACCAATGAGTTTGATTGTGTTCAGAGTGGCGGTCGGGACGCATGGCTCGAATTATTCTCCAGGACGAGGACGTCACCACCAAAATCGACAATGACTGGAAGCGTCTTAATACTCTAGCACACTATCAGGTAAAATCATTGCTTATACACATACGCCGCTTCATATCCATGGCAACTGGAGATGCCTTGCATTGCAGCTTTGCGCCAGTGACTTTAATGAGAGGCAGTAGTGTGACACTAATTGTAATTGACCATTTATAATTATAAAGATGACCCCCAACCCCCAACAGATTAATGTATATATTAATTCTCTTATTTTGCTCTTGGTTTGCTTGCTTAGGATATTTTTTCTTATACTTTAGGGCTGTATAAAACATGCCTAATGGAATGTATTCATTTCAGTTATACAATCACTGTCAATCTGTCCCTGTTGTCAAGGTAACGGACGGGTCAGCAATCGCATTGGTTCCAAAGCAGAACTCTGCCTACAATATCTCCAACTCCTCCACCTTCACCAAATCACTCAGCAGATATGGTGAGAAAGAGCTTTCTGTCCTCACCTTTCTCTCATTTGTGTAACTCTTTTCTTTCTCTACACCTCTGCTTGGGCTGTTTATGTCTGTCTGTAAAGCACAGCACTCTTGTTACATACAACATACTCTATGAGTGCCCATTTTCAGATGTGATGAATTCATGTATTTGTTAAAAGTCTGAGACATAATGGAGTTATTTTATATAATGGGGTTACTACCCCTCATTTCTTTAGCAAGTTGTTGAAGTCCAGTTTGTTAATCTTTGCCCCAAACAAACACTGTCGCTTAGCGTTGGAAATCTCAAGCACCATAAAAGACAACTGGTGTAGGGTCATTCCATTTAGAAATCTGTCAACAAATCCTAAAATTGGTCATTAATTTAGTGGTCATTAATAATTGTCATCATGAATGGAAAACCATGGATGAAAATTGAGATCAAGCACTTATGTAAACATGCTAAAATTCTACATTTTTGTTCATGTGATGTTTTTCCAAGGTCCTCTTTATACAATTTGATAATAAAATGCTTTTTTTTGACAGAGAGTATTCTTCGAACAAGCAGCCCGGACACCCTGCGCTCACGAACGCCTATGATCACCCCCGACCTAGAGAGCGGCACCAAACTTTGGCATCTGGTGAAAAACCATGAGCACCCAGACCCTCGTGAGGGTGATAGAGGGAGCAAGATGGTCTCTGAAATCTACTTGACCCGCCTTCTAGCCACCAAGGTATGATTGAGAGAATTTACAAGAATCTAAAGTAAATTGTTTGTACTGAAAGTAACACTCTTACGGCCTCTACACACCAATCCAAATTGAGATTCACATGAATCTTCGGATGGCTTCTAAGCAGGGTGCTCTTCCTCTGGATTTAAGAAATGTTGATGCATGATGCTTCCTCTCTGAAATCGAAGAACACACATTGATTTTAAGGGGTTTATACTTTCGGTGGTTGATCACAGGGAGTTGTTTGACAAAAAGGCATCATCAAGGGAACCAACTTTCTATGGTCAATCTCTTTGCAAAAAGCGGGTCCAATACGACAATCCGAAACTATTTTTCGTGGCACCACTTGTTCTATCAGGTGTGTGAGGTCCCGTTGGCGCCTGTGGTTTTTCCATGATGTTCTTATCCTAAACTTTGGATCGATTACACTTACAAAGAAATCTTTGACACAAAGGGTTTATTCTAAGAAAGCAACCACTGCTGGAACAGTTTGTGTTTTTGCTGTCGATAGATTTCTTTTTTACTTTTTTCTATCTTGACAAACATTCAGGCTAATAGTCAGTGCTGACCTTTGAGTGTGAGTGACTGCTTGCTCATTAACATTTCCCAGTGTTTCCTAGTATCTCTTTGAAAGGATCTTAATTCCACTACTGACCTTTGCTTAATGAGCTGTTTTGGGAAAGCTGGTTCAATTCTATACACATGTTCAGTTTCTCACCTCCCCACACAGAATGTACTGCAGCTTCCAGTTATCTCTTCTATATTGTTCTGTATTTCTGCTCTCAGGGCACACTGCAGAAGTTTGTGGACGATCTGTTTGAGACTATCTTCAGTACGGCACACCGAGGCAGTGCCCTTCCCCTCGCTATCAAATATATGTTTGACTTCCTAGATGAGCAGGCAGACAAACACAGCATTTCAGACCCTGATGTCCGACACACATGGAAGAGCAACTGGTGAATCACTTTTTTCAAATGTTTTGGTTTAGACATATTTATAGAGTAATTCACTGTGATTTTTTTTTATTGAGATTGAAAGATTTCATTTAAGTTTTATTACAATCCCATGAAGCAGGTTGATCATCTTTTGCCACTAAACAAGTAAATCATAATTATTACTGTAATTTTGGACTCCTGCCTAATTGGAGAGTATAAAAACAATGAATTAATTTAGATTAGTCTTTGGCAAAACCACAGTGAAATGCATGGTTCAGTTCGGACTCCAAAGAAGTGTGCAGCTGAGGTTATTTTACTTAAATTCTGAAACTGACAACTATTGTACTTTTACAGCACACCAACTGAACCTTTATTGCATTTTATAGGAAGCAGATCATGGTTTTGCTCATCTTGGGTTAACAATTGCATTACTGTCCCATACAACAAAGAGAAAGCAACGTTAGCGATGCAACAGAGCTTTTCTAGCATTTTTTTTGTTTTGTTTTTGTTCATCATTCTTCTATTTAGTTCACTGACAAGTTCTTTTTTTTCAATAGCCTCCTAATATTCAACCCTTGGAACCTAGTAACTTCTTTGTGGTAATTTGTCACCAAAAAAACCATGGCTGTGCCTGTCTGAAATATTTTCAAATTTTGTGAGCCATGCACAATATGTTTGATTTCCCACTCATGGTTTCGAATAAAATGTGATCCTTGTTTACATGATCCACTCTGTCAGAAAGCATGAGAATGCATGACAAGGACTTTTAATTTGTATGATAGATTTAAAATAACAGAGTTGATCTGGTTTCATTTCAACTTGAATTACTTCAAAAATGTAAATGTTGTGTTTATTAAAAGGATTAATTTATCAAATTGGACACTGCAAACCAAAGCTTTGTCATGCTGCTACGTCACTCACACTTCTCATGCACTGGTTTAAAATCTCTTTAATGGTTTTCTATGTATCTCTGGGTGCAGTCTTCCGCTGCGGTTCTGGGTGAATGTGATCAAGAATCCTCAGTTTGTGTTCGACATCCACAAGAGCAGCATCACAGACGCCTGTCTGTCTGTGGTGGCACAGACCTTCATGGATTCCTGCTCCACTTCGGAGCACAAACTGGGCAAAGACTCTCCCTCAAACAAGCTGCTCTACGCCAAAGACATCCCACACTATAAGAACTGGGTCGAAAGGTACGATATGTGGAAACTGAAAACAAAATGGATTAGTGTAGTTGAGGGGCATCCCTGTCAATGTTTAACTGTTACATTATTTAAAAAAAAGCAATAAATTGGAATCACCAAAAAATATGTAATTTCCTGTAAGGAGGTGAGTAGGTCAGGTGGGCTATTTAGAAATTAATGGATGGTTTTAAGCTTTGGGAAGAAGCATTAAATTTACAAAAATGTACAAATAGATGTAAAAGCAACTGTGTGGAGCACATGGCTTATATGCTGACAATGATCAGACTAGGGGTGTAATGGTACGCTAAAATTGTATTCGGTTCGGTACAGTGTCTTGGAGAGTTTGGTTCGGTTCATTCGGTTCGGTACAAAACAATAAGAACTTACATAATCTTTATTTTGAAAAGCTGCCAATACACAGTAGAATTCTTGCATAAAATAAATAAGTGACACATTTGGGTGATATTTAAAATAAATTGCACTCTTTATTAAGAAAAACACATTTTTTTTAAATAAAAAATGAAATACTGCTACTAGTTAGGATAGATTACCTATCCACATTTTCTGAAGAGAGCATAGATCTGGTTATAATATCTCCAGCAGTAGAAAATGTTAGATGTGTTGCCTGCCCGATCTCCGTGGAACAATGTCGGCATACAACTTTTTTTTTTACTTTTACATTTATCCACTCGTCTATCCCTGTTATGTATTTTAACAGAGAAGCCAATGTGTTCTCAAACACGAGACCGTAGTGAGGTGAGAGGGTCTTCAAGCTCTGGCTTCTCTTTCGCTTTTGATATGATTCTCGCGCTCGTGCTCGTCAGTCAATAGCGTCCGTGCGGAAACTCACCTAGGAACATTGTTGCGCTGCGCTTAATATCGCGCTGATAATACATTTATATCATTTAATAAAAATACCGAATACCGAAACGGTACGCAAGTGTCCCGAACTGAACAGGCCGTACCGAAACGGTTCAATACATACCGTGAACCGTTACACCCCTAGATCAGACTCTCTTATAGGTATAATAGAGATGATGATGAGTAAATGATCAATTGATAATCGATCATGTCTGTATATTTCCAGGTACTACGCTGATATCACACGGATGCCTGCAATCAGTGATCAGGACATGAGCGCATATCTCGCTGAACAGTCACGGCTTCACTTCAACCAGTTCAAC
This sequence comes from Danionella cerebrum, assembly GCA_007224835.1. Classification (NCBI taxonomy): domain Eukaryota; kingdom Metazoa; phylum Chordata; class Actinopteri; order Cypriniformes; family Danionidae; genus Danionella; species Danionella cerebrum. The sequence continues at coordinate 39,228 of SRMA01026040.1, forward strand.
AGCATGAGCGCCCTGCACCACATCTTCTCCTACATCACCAAATATAAGGATGAGGTAGAGTTGGATCTGAGAAATTTAGAGTTTTTAGAACCAGCAATGTTTGATTTCCAAAGTATATGTAGATGCATTTTTGCTGTTGTGCACCTCCAAAAAAAGAGCCATATTCTGGTGAGGGGGGGAAAAAAAAATCGCTTAATGCTAACGGCACAAATTTTTAAAACATAGGTAAAGGTTATTTATAGATAACTTAAGCATGTTATGCTTTCTGTGTTTAAAATAGGGTTTTGAGTAGATTTGTAATCTCACATTGTCTTATTATTTCCTTGTTTTGTGCAGATCCTATCTGCACTGGAGCGAGATGAACAGTCACGTCGACAAAGACTCCGGTCCAAACTGGAGCAGGTGATCGACACCATGGCTCTCCCCAGCTGATTGCTCTCTGAGTTTCAGTGTGTTTGGGGGTTTTTACACAGACTCAACCTCAAGGCTGAATGTGTATTTTGCCTTGTTTTCTGAGGATTTGTTGTAGAGTGATGTGTATTTTCATAGAGAACAAACAAAGAAACTTTGTTTTAACAAGGATGTGTGGGATCGCTGATGAAGTCATGTGACCGTGCCACCATCCAATGATCACAAAGATCTTATCTCGTTTACTATGTATAATGATTTTTGTACAAATGTTGTCGACTGACGCTCTCCACTCTTTTGAGTTTCTGCTGAATTTGCACAGTTTTCCGTATCAAGTAGAAACTCTCCGTCAAAGACAATGGCACAAATCTGTAATTGTTGGTGTGTACAGTAGTGTTAACTTGAAGCTGCAGTTATCAAAGCAAAGAAAAATACAAAAATGATGATAAAAATCTTGTTCTGTGCCATGTTTTATTTGAATGTTGTACAATGCGAGGGTTTTGAAGTAGGAAAGTGTTTTGATGGTTTTGCTATGAAAAGATAATGATGGGATGTGTATTTCAAAGGTGAATTAATGAAAAAAAAAAACAGTATTTGACTGAATTATTTATCAAGCGATTTCAGGAAGGACTCTTGAATTTACTTTTTCTTCCATTGATCATCTTTAAACTCTTCATTTTCTGGGAAAAATCTCATTGTTTACAGTCGGAGCTGAAGTAAATGAGCCACAAGGAGGCGAGTGAATTGTTTCTGAGGATTGTCAATACAGAGCAAGCAAACACTCACTCATCAGGTCTACGTGTTCAGAAAAGAGAAAGACTTTAACGAGATGGAGCAGACCAATCCTGATCGATTTAGACCAATCAATCACTTGGCTTTATTGAGCACTTTAAGCAGAGAAGTCGCTGTTTGAAGAGCCAGTTCATTTTTCCTTTTGAAGCCCAGGAGCAACTGTTTCAGCTTCATCAGCTGCCAAACCAACTCAAGTAACTGCAAAACTGAAAAAGAACTGCAGTCACCCGATGGACCCTTCAAACTGCTTCCTTTTTGAGCAGTCTTCCTTTAGTCTTTATGATTTTGCTTGTTTCTCTCATCAGACCCTGTGAGGTCTGAGGTTCTGTGTGCATTGTTTGCTGGTTTAGTCTTCAATTGTCCATTTGATCCTTTGAGCGTTCTAGATGAGTGTGAAAAACATGCTTGTGCTTTGAATGCGGCAGAAGTTTTTCTCTTGATGTTTGTGTGGTTCCTTGTCTACACTTTGAATGACTTTGATGTCCCAAGTGTGAACAAGAATAAAAACCCCTATTAGAATTCACTGTAAATATTTAAAGGCAGGGTAAGAGATTTCTGACAGCCAATGTTTACATTTGAACTCACCAAAGCAAAGGGGCCTGTTCTGAAACACACATATATTTGAGACTAGACAAACCCCTTAATGCTAATTGGCTACAATCTTGTAACGTAACCATTAGCTAGAAGGGACATTCACCTAAAAACTGTATTTTGTTTTTGTAAGGAGAGACAAAGAGTGTTAATTAGGCAATTTTTGGAGATGCCATTATTTTTTTGGGCATAAAATAAAAAAAAAAAAAAACTAATGAAGACTTGAAGATTTTTTGAGTTTCACTTTCTTTTGCTGAGTTTGCTGGATCCTTAGGTTACCGTTCTTTCCAGGACTTCCATTGGTAATGCCTAAAACCCATAAAACATTTTTGGTTGATTTATAAATTTTCATTGTGTTTCTTGAGTTTAACTGTGTGTAAAGTGGTGAACTTGTGCTTTTTCTAACTCCTGTAAAGGCCTCCCAATCTTTCATGAATGTCTAAAGATCTGGCTTAAAGACATGCAATAATCCTGCGACAGAGGAAGAAACTTTCAAATCTGGGTTTCTTTGCAGTAATTTTTGTAAAAAGGAACCATTTTTTTCCTTTTAATCATGTAAAGAAATGATGCTGAGATGAAACAGTGAGTTCGTGATGTTGAGGACACTTGTGGCTTTTGAACAATAATGTATCAGGAATCATATCGATGTTTGTTTGTAAATAATTTTTCTTATTTTTAAGATTTACTACTTGTAAATAAGCAGTTGTCAAGAAGATATTAAACATGTTTTTGCAAAAACATTTTTTTCTGGATTTCTTTCATGCAAATGCAATAAATAGCTATTTAATAGCTATTTCAAATCATTTTGCAAATTGGTTGCTAGGGTAAAAAGTTTGGTAGCTAGGTAGCCATTTTCTCTATGATGTTGTCGTTTCCCATTTATTTTCAAAGTCTATTATAAGTAAATATTTAATCCTTTCTAGAGCCTTTGAATACTTTGGCATAAACGTTGGTATGCTCTTGCGGACTGATAACCTCCACAAGTTTTGTCAGTTTAAAGTTTCTGTGAGGCTCTCAGTTTGAGTTACAGCTTCACAAAGTTTGACCCCATGTTAAGTCAGCGGAAAATTTCCCAGCATTCTCAGACCTTTCTTTAGTGGTAACAGTCTGTAAAGATATAACGTTCCAAGTCGCACTAGTTTGGATATCTTGGTAAAGTTTGGTTGCTGTAGCTTGAGTAGTCTTTTTTTTAAAGTAAATTTTCAAGCCAACTTAATAATTAATTTAACACTTCTAAGATTAACTTTAAAGCTCTGTTTTAATTAAATAAAATGTTTTCAAGTAAATAGATACATATTTAAACTTCAATAGATACATATTGTCTCCTTGTGCCTTTCCTACAAACAGACTTTTATTAAATAAATCTGACGCTGATTAAATAAGCCTCACAGTCACTGTATATCTCAAGTCTCTTTTATTGATTTTGCATTAGCGCTTTCACATTTGAGGGTTATTGAATTGACATCTAATGGTACGCTGGTTGCAGAAAGGAGTTCAAAGATGAAATCAATTGAAATTGTGAACACAAGCGATCAAAGGAGAGTAAGGGAAAGGAAGAAATGCTGAAATGTGCAGAGAATTGAATACTTATATTTCCATTTAATACTTTAATATTTCCACTCAAATCTATGGTGCTCATATGTTTGCCACCAGATCTCCAAACCTTTGATTTATATCATCGTAAAAACAAAATTATCCCCATCTCCCCTTCTGGATTAAATAAGAAAAGTTGCTAATTGAATTTCACCATAAATGATAGAGTGTGAATGAAGCGTTTCACAGTTCAGACAAAGCCTTTTTGCAGGTTCTACTTATTTTTCATCTGTTACTCTTTTTTTTTTTAAATTGTTGAAAGCTTGAATTGTCATTCAGGGATAAGTTTTGATGAAGTCATGTGAAAGCAACACATTTTACTGTGTTTTTTTAAGAAAGAAAACAGCCAAGAGAGATTATAAAGGGTTGGAAATGTTTCATCTAAATAAAATTAGAAGATATTTATTCTAGAATGGCCATTCCTGTATTCTCTTCATTCATCAATTCCTTTAAAGGTGGTGGTTAAATCAAAATGCACAAGGATGAAAACTATATTTAGAAAAGTTTCTTATTTCTAAGAGTTAACTATTAAAAGCAACTTGTTAAAAAAAACCACATTTTTCATTTTTGGGTTCTGCGTGTCTTCAATTGGTCAAATGTCATGATCTCAAATAATACCTTACTTGCCTCATTTTGAAAATGTGTCTTTTTGGGATCTGACCAGATTATCAAGTCATTGGAAATTGTCTGCTGCTTCCTCAACCAGTTGTTCACAAACTGAGAGAGTGGGTCACATGATGGTAGCAATATGGCCGCCATAGAAGCCTTCTAGACTCATACTACCTGTATTCCTTCAATATTAATGTGATCTTTGAACCCTAAGCTTTGTGACGTGACAAACAAAGAAGTCTGCATGAGACGGGTTTGTAATTTGATTGGTATTTTTGATTACTAAAAACACCTGCAAGAATTTGAGTCTTTTTAGATTAGTTGTGTACATATACTAATAAGCCACATTGCTGCGCAAACTTGCGCATATATTTTTGGTGAATTGTTCTTTTAAATTAGTAAATTTTCAACGTTTCCACTTTGTTTTTGTTCAATTCTTCTGGCTGCTGGAAGTTCTTCTCCTTCTGTCACAGTGTTCTCCTGGCTGAGGGTTGAGCCAAGAGAAATGACATTGTTCAAGGACATGTCTTCTTATTCACGGGCCCAGGAGCTTTCTCATGCTTATTAGACACACACTCTGTGTAAGAGCACTTCACAGGGAGCACTAGAGCCCTACGCTTGGCTTGTTGATGCTTGTGTCCTTCGACAATTTTCATCACTGTGAATCACATTCTGCAGATTGGGATCTTTCCAAAAGCTGGACGTGCAGTAGATCTTTTAATGTCTTTTAAATTCCAGGACATTATGAGTTAGTTCAGTTCAATAAAATTCAGTTCAGTTCAATAAGATTCAGTTCAGTATGATCCATTTCATTATGTGTTAGCTTGGTTCAATAAGATTCAGTTCCGTATGATCCATTTCAGCATGATTTAGTTTAGTTCTATAAGATTCAGTTCAATGTGATCCATTTCAGTATGTGTTAGTTTAGTTCAATAAGATTCAGTTCAGTATGATCCATTTCAGCATGATTTAGTTTAGTTCTATAAGATTCAGTTCAGTGTGATCCATTTCATTATGTGTTAATTTCGTTCAATAAGATTCAGTTCAGTGTGATCCATTTCAGGATGAGTCAGTTCAGTTCGATAAGATTCAGTTCAGTGTGATCCATTTAAATATGTATTAGTTCAGTTTAATAAGATTCAGTTTGGTGTTATCAATTAGTTTTGATCCATAGTTTTAAATGGCATATGATCAGCAAAATAGGATTATGTTGATGTAAACATTTTTTCTGGCTGTGCAAATGAAAGAAATGTTTTGAGATCTGTCTCACGCTGCAGGTTTACATTGACAATGCTCGAATTTAGCAAACATAATACAATCTCACAATTAAAAAGTATGTTGTAAAACCTCTTACCCATTTGGTGCACAAGTTTTCCATCAGATACAATTAATATCAGAGCAACAATATTCAGATTCAAGAGTTTAGCATCTTGATCTGCCCTGTTTCAAAGTGAATGTATTGTAGGTTGGAAAAAAAAATCTTCTATTCTCCCACTGACTTGCCAAGCTGCATGTGCGTGTGTCTGTGGTGAGATTGAGTGTTGTGTTCCCAGATGTTCCCGGAAAAAAAGCTTCAGGTGTAGATTTGGATTGTTTCTTTTTCTCATCTCGCACTCAATATTTCTTCTGTCTTTCATCAGGGTAGGAGAAAGGAAGGATGGATGGAGATTTCCTGTGAGTTTCCTCCTGGATTCTTTTTCATCTCTGGTAGCTCTGCAGTCCTTATTCCCTTCAGTTGCTCCGGAGATGGATCAGGGTCAGGAAACTTGACAGTATTTAACCTGTACTTACTTAAATTTCATCTGCTATTGCTATGGAAACCCAGCTTTTTATCTGTTTCTGTTTCCTCTGTAAAGTTGCCTTAAATTTTTCCTCTTTTTCAGTTTCATATATTTTAATTTAAATTGACATATATTTAATCTTTTGAACACGAGGTCATTGTCTAGTAAAATTCAGTTGCAAGACATGTATGCATAAAATATTCGGGTGTGGTGTACTTAATGGGGACCAGGTTAAGTAAGATTGCTGCCACTCATGCTTCACTCCTTGTGAAGCTTTCCCAAATGATTGAAAATGGACAAAATCCCTTTTTGTCTGTGCACCATTTTCCCCTACATTTTACCTTCCTTTCCCATTTCTGTTAATGTTTGGATATAGCATTGTAGTGTTCTGACAGTGAAGGGGTGTATTTATAGTAAGAAGACAATGAATGGCTGTATGGCCATCCATTCAGAGATAGACATGACCAACCAACATGAAAAAAGAGACGTTAAAATTGAAATAACTGTTGTTTTATGTTAGATTTTATGTCAAATGTCAACAAATATTAGCCAGTAGAAGTAATTTAAATACAAATGATTCTTAGTTTTACAGAAATAATGATAGGGCATGCCATTGTATTAAAAAATTACCAGTAGTGCTGCATTTGGCTGATGAATATGGTTTTGTAGGCGTGTCACAATTCTTATGTGTATATTTTCAGCCTTTCCTCTAGCCATCGGTTTCAAGAGCGTAGGGAAATTGAACTCTGAACAAAAATGAACACTTTACAAATAAAAAAGCCTTTTGTCACAGTGACTGGAAGGACAGAGAGAAGTACTTGTTTCAATAATGGCAGGGGTATTTTCATTATGTTTCAGCACCTTTCCTTTCACAACAAAATGAGCTTTCAGGATGCCAAAATATAAGGCTGAGAACTTTAACAAACAATACAGTGTCTTAATTTAAACAGCAAGTCTCTTAATTTTGAGCACAATTAATGTGTTCTTGCTCACATGCTCAATGGTGTGTTATACTCAAAAGATTTAGGAATCTTCTGTTCAGCTCTAGCATGCAATTCCAACATCTAGATTTAATTTCTTCTCTAAATTCCAGATCAGTCAAGCTATTTTTGTAAGAATAATAGGTTTCAGCTTAAGAAACCATCAGGGTTTTAGCAGCATAAACAGTTACCAGAGGATGTCCAATTAGCACCAGACACACCTGATCACAGTTATGCCTCATTAGTCAGTCATCCATGCAGCCAATCCCCAGAGTTCTGATCAACAGCCACACCTCTGAAGCCTTACACACTGCTTGGCCAAAACAGAAGTTACCCCCTGGATTTAAACAAGTGAATAGGTACAAGCTTCCTCTTGGAGTTTGGTGCAATAAGTTGCTTTTCATTTCCTAAAGAACCTTGTGGCCGTAGAAAAGATCAAAGACAAGAGCGAAATCATTGCCATACAACAAGCAGAGAAACATCTAAGGAGATTGCAGAAACTAGGATCAGGAAGGATAGTTTAAACCAATCATCTTTGAGGAAGTAATTCAGCCAGAAAAATTTTTTTGCCGCATTTTATGAAAAATTTACATTCAAAGTGCTTGTGAGCACATTAAGATCTGTAAGTAATGACTGGAACTTCGTATTTAGCAATTTAAAATGAATGAAACCTTTTAAAAGTGATGGAAAAACTATTTTCACACCTGAAGAATAACTCATGCCATGGATAATAGATGTTAAATAATAGATTGCAGCCAAAAATAATGAGCGCTAATGACCGGGCTCAGTGAGCAACTTTGTCTCGAAGCTTGGTGAGACTTAAAAAAAAAAAAGGATATTAGTGAGCTGATATTTTCCTTTTCAGGATTTGGCAGCACCTCTAGATTTACCAAATTTATCATATTTTAAAAAAGACTGTGAATGAAGAGATAAAATGAAAGACGAGCATGCAGGAATTGTATTATATTGTAGATGTCACAGAATTTAGAAGCAATTTGTGCTTATAAATAAATGCACCACCCTCACAAACTCAGCTTTCACGTACATTGTCTTTGCATGTTTTTGAGCTGAGGTTTCGAGTTCTCAAGGTGTTTCACAGAGAGAACGTTGACATGCATAATGAAAGGAGACAGATTGAGGGCATTCTGACTCTCTTTGTTTTAAAGGCTTTGAAGGAAGAAAGAGACACACTCGAGCATGAAAAAATCACTGTGACGAACACAGAGAGAGATTGACTAAAGCCATGTGTGTCTGTTTATGTTCACTGGGGTGAACATGTAATACCCTTAAACCTAAAAATATTCACAGTCTATAAAAACTAAAGAAAGCGTCACATTTCACAAATGTCTCCATGGTTATTTTGCTCACAATATCCAGTTTAATCGGCACCACGAGGAAGGAATGGCTTTCTTAATTTAAGGTTTGATCTCTGGAATTCACATGCTAACATCAATGATCATAATATGATTATTTACAAGAACTGTAGTACTCTATTATCTTAATAAACATGTGCAGAAATACAGTATTTGCAACAGTATTTGCAAATAATTGCAAAAATGGTCAATTTTAACCTCAAAGGGATGCTTCTCAAAGTTTACTTCAAAACCAGATTTTTTTATTTATTAATTTCTTTGATCTGGGACTTTTAAGGTTTTCTTTTTTTTTTTTTTTTTACTTTGGCCTAAAACCATAAATTTAGCCCTATTTTTAAAGAAAACACAACAAAATGTTTATAAATATTGATAAAATCCACATAAAACACTGAAAATCTGTCTCTGATGCTACACTACCCACTCAACCTAAATGTGATTATAATGTTAAGATCTTTTGCATTGATCCATATAAATTTTCAACATGTCCATGATCCATAAGTAAATCCATATATATTTTCGCAAAAAAATATCTACACTTTCTTAGATTAAAAAAACAAATATTTTATTCATGTCCCCATCTTTTTACTCATTCATGTTACCCCATCCCCCACCTGAAAAACTTGGGAATTTCAGTTTTTCAGCAGGACGTTGCATCACTTGGATCTTTAGAAGGCCATGGGAAGAGCAAAGGTAAATTAAAAATTTCTTTTTTACATGTTTGATGATTTTGTGGTGATATCTTGGAGCGCCGTACTGTGGCATTCCAGTCAGAAGGTTGTCGGTTCAAGACTCATCTGTGACCTTCCTGGAAGGAGTTTGCATGTGTCCCTGTGCTTGCGTGGGTTTTCTCCAGGTACTCCGGGTTCCCCCACAATCCCAAAAACATGCGGTTAGGTGTAATGGTGTGAGTGAATGTTGCCCTGCGATGGACTAATTACCTGTCCCGGATGTACCCCCTGCCTCTCACCCAATGGAGATTTGCAGATTCCTGTGACCCCAAAAAGGGAATAAACGGGTTGGAAAATGAATGAATGAATCTTGGAGCGTCATTTAAAAAAATACACCATCCTGTTGATTTAAGATCAGAGATTTTAATTTAATTAAAGATTAGTATAAAATGCACTTATTTGGTGAATTTGCAGAATTTCCTGGTTCTATAATCATGTGGCTATTTTCCTGTTACTTTCAGTTCTGTTACTAATAAAAGAATAACAAGAGGTTTAGTATTAACTAAAAATTAAAAGGCGTTTAAATGTTAGTACAGAAGAGTTATATTTGTTCGTCAGGAAACCCTGCAAATGGAATTGTATTACTAACTGATTTTAAAGCTTTCTTCACATAGCAAATATCACTTTCTTACTGTGTTAGGACCTTTATAGGTAAGAGATGTTTTGATGTTCATCCTAAGATGTTATTTGAAGACCTCAAAATATCAAACTTGACATTCATGCATAAAACATGAAGAACCATTGTTCCGTATAATAACAATGAGGTTTATGGGGGTGTTGAGACTTAAACCGGGTCAAGTACTGTGCCCTGGGAGGTCACTTGTAATTTCTGGGGTGCTTTTTTATCCCCCTAAAGGGAATCCCATTTGGCTGAGTACATCTGAGGCTCTTGGTGGATACTAAGATTGAGGTACTCATGAGGGAACTGAAAAAATTAAAGATTACTGTGGATTGTTGCCTCCAAACCCCCTCAATTTATTAATTATTAGAAATAGTACAGATATAAGACCAATGTCAAATTACTCTGTAACAAAACGTAACCTATTTCTTTAAAAGCCAACGTAGATAATTTTTTTTACACATTTTGGGGTGATGGAGTCCTCTGTGTGTTGCAGCATACTTTTTGAATAGTGGTGTCTCCAGATAAATTTCAAATTGAACATCCCGTCACAGAAAGTAACTCTATGCTGCACTTAATAAATCTAAATATTGGTTTGTACATATTTCAATCAGCAGAATGTGAAAATTTAACACCAAGGATCTGAAGATCTGCTTAAAGGCACAGCTGAGATTGAGTTGGTGCCAGTCTGGGCTTCAGAAGCACACAAGAGAGCCCCTTCCTTCATGATTTATTGATCTGAGTTTTGATAATGAATTTTATATCTGTATCAATATGTTTAGAATGATTCATTCATGAGCAGTTGTGTTCATTATGCATGTGTCGTGGAGGGGGGTCTTGTCTTCAGGGGCAAAGTTTAGATGATCAGATGTGATGGGGGTTGGTGGGGTCTCTAAAGTGTGCGTGCATGTCTGATTAATTTATGAACCTGAGTCCTTGAGGCCTTGGCTACAGAGAACAGCAGAGTTTTAATCAAATGAAGAGGAGCAGAGGAAGGTGAACGAATGAGGACAGAAAAACGGGACTGTTGTGCTTTTATTTGTTATTTGGTCTTAATGGAATTAATTGTTATTCATTCAAGAAATACATGTGGCTTAAATATAGAAAAATGGCAAAGAGTTAGCAAGTCTGCCTCTGATATCATATATTGATGGATTAGTGCAGGGTTCTTTATCTGATGGTCGGCTAGTTAGCTGAAAGAGTGTGGGGTTGGTTGGTTGGTTGATTGGACATAGTTGACTTGTTGGTCAGTCAGTTGGTTGGACAATTGGTGGTTGTTTGTTTGAGCATTTGATTGGTAGGTAGGTAGGTTGGTTTTTTTGGGATATTTGGTCAGTACGTTGGTTGGTTGACTGGACAATTGGTTTGTAGGTTGGTTGGTTGATGGGACATTTGGTTGGTATATTGTTTGGGCATTTGCCCGTAGTGTGGTTGATTGAATGGACATTTGGTTGGTTGATTGTTTGGGCATTTGGTCAGTAGGGTGGTTGGTTAATTGTCTGGACAGCCAGTTGGTCAGTCAGTTGGTGAGTCAGTTGGTTGGACAATTGGTTGGTTAGTTGATAGATTGTTTGGACAGGAAGGTTGTTTGGACAATTGGTTGGTTGGACATTTGGTCGGTAGGGTGGTTGGTTGATTGTTTGGACAATTGGTCAGTCAGTTAGTTGGACAAATGGTTGGATTATCTGGTTGTTTGACAGGTTGTTGGATTGCCTGGATGGCTTTTGGTCGATTGTATGTTTGTTTCGATATTTTAAAATTCAGTCTAAGGAGTTCATTTTGCTCTCTCAATGTTACATCTGTCTCTATTTTACGACTTTACATTTTTGTTTTAACAAGAGTCTTACTGTTTTTTTTTATCCCAAAAAGATGCAAAAAGATGTATATGCAGAGTTTTAGCTGCGATTTAGTTACTTTACTCTTTTTTTGAACAAGGCACAAATCCTGGTTGATGAAAGCTCTGTGTGCATGCATATGTGTGCGTGTGTGTGTGTGTGTGTGTGTGTGTATGTTACAACAAGATAACTTTGACAGCTTAAGGTCATTTGGAAGAGCAGAGCACATCAGAAGATGAAATGTTTGTGATCACAGTTGAAGGGAATGAAAATTCATAGTCAGCAGTGTGAGAATGTGTGTGAGGAAATTTAGATAGGAATTTCAGGCCACATAAATGTGTTAAAAGCAGGTGTAATGAACATTTACAGGATCATATGTCACAATGTCTATCTTCTCTTTACTGGGTGTGTTTGGAGTGACCTCTGCGTCCATTCTTTCTTTTGTTCAATTGCCTGTTGCTTTGGTTGTAGCTTGCATGCTTTTCCATGTTTGTGCATGCTTTCTCAGTTTTCCACCCCCAGAATTGAGCATTAGTCCTCTAATTAAAATTCTTCATGGCTTGGGTGCCACATGCCATGTTAAGCCTCATTCACAGATGCCTGTTCCTGCCAAACTTTGCCATCAGTCCGTCTGCCAACAAATGTGTATTTGTAAAACCTGAAGCTAATTAGATTGTGGCTTACTCATAAGTAGCTTCTAACCAAAATAATTAGACCGGCGTTAGGTGCATCTTTGAATGATAGGATGTGATATAAAATATTCAGAAGGACACATGGAAGAAAAACTAATTTGACTATTAAAAAGGATGTTCACCAGCTGCAGTTCTGGCCATGTGCTTTTTATTGTGTATGATAAGAGGCTCTTGAATGATGAATTATAGTCCATAGTTTGCTCATTAAATTTCTCAGTGCACAGCTAATCCTGTATTAGAGCTCAGGGAATCATATCAGCACACTGCCAAGAGCAATACAGGTTATCATGCAGGCATACAATCCAAGGGTTCCGGAAACATAAAGGGGAAGCATGATTTCATTCAGACTGGGTTTAGTGTGTGAGCAACAGCAAAGCAGCCCTCTCCTGAATGATAACTGAGCAGTTGCTATCGTATAAAATAATAGAGAAATAGAAGATAAATCAGACTTATCAATGCTTCTGAAGAACAATATATGATTTGTGCTTTCTTCCAACAGAATTTTCGGTGGAATTAAAATGCGTAAAAACACAGAAATTTTGCACACCGCTTGGAATCTGTCGTCATCAGAACATGACTAAGATGTATTTTGGCGGTTTGGGGGAAGGGGTCAACTTTGAATCTTTTTGTAGCCCAAACAGTTTGACCTGTCGCCACTAACGTGAAACCACATTTGGATTCGCCAAACAGAACGTGAGCTACTGCAAGTTTGAAAAATGCTTGATTGGTATTTTGAAATGATCCTTTTTTTCCTCAGCATCCACAAAAGGGCTACCAAGTCAAGACATTGATGATACAAAGTTGTGACCAAATTCTTGATATTTCAAACCGATTGTCCGGGGCAAAGTATTGAATGATTGAAAAACTTTGCAAACACATCTTGAGTCTGATCTTTTGAGCCTTCGATATAGTGCCAAAGGTTGGTCGTTTGGAAAATTGTTTGGTAGGTGGATTGTTTGGTCAATAGGGTGGTTGGGTTGGTTGTTGGACCTTTAGTTAACTGGTTGGTCAGTCAGTTGGTTGGAACATTGATTGGTAGGTTGATTGTTTGGGAATTGTGTCAGTAGGTTGGTTGGTTAATTGTTTGGACATTTGATTGTTAGGTTGTTTGGCTATTTGTTCAATAGGCTTATTGGTTTGTGGGAGGGGTGGACAGTTTGTTGATAGGTTGGTTGATTGTTCGTCTGTTGGCTGACTTGTTGGTTGTTTTTTTTTTTATATTTTCAAATTTCACTAGCCTTACTTCAACCATAGGATTAAAAGCCAAAGGATTGATAGGTTGGTTGGTTGATTGTTTGGATATTTGGCCGGAAGATTTGGCATTTAGTCAGTTGGTTGGCTGATCGGACATTTGGTCAGTTGGTTGGTAGGTTGGTTGTTTGGGAATTGTGTCAGTAGATTGGTTGGTTAATTGTTTGGACATTTGATTGTTAGGTTGGTTGGTTGATTGGCTATTTGTTCAAAAGGCTTATTGGTTTGTGGGTTGGGTGGACAGTTTGTTGATAGGTTGGTTGATTGTTCATCTGTTGGCTGACTTGTTGGTCGTTGGTTGGCTGGCTGGCTGTTTTTTTTTTTTTGTTTTGTTTTTTGATATTTTCAAATTTCACTAGCCTTACTTCAACCATAGGATTAAAAGCCAAAGGATTGATAGGTTGGTTGGTTGATTGTTTGGACATTGGGTCAAAAGGTTTGGTTGGTTGATTGTTTGGGCATTTAGTCAGTAGGTTGGTTGGTTGATTGTTTGGATATTTGGCCGGAAGATTTGGCATTTAGTCAGTCGGTTGGTTGATCGGACATTTGGTCAGTTGGTTGGTTGGTTGATTGTTTGGATATTTGGTCAGTTGGTTGTTGGTTGATTGTTTGGATATTTGGTCGGAAGATTTGGTATTTAGTCAGTCGGTTGGTTTTTCGGACATTTGGTCAGTTGGTTGGTTGATTGTTTGGATATTTGGCCGGAAGATTTGGCATTTAGTCAGTCGGTTGGTTGATCGGACATTTGGTCAGTTAGTTGGTTGGTTGGTTGATTGTTTGGATATTTGGTCAGTTGGTTGTTGGTTGATTGTTTGGATATTTGGTCGGAAGATTTGGCATTTAGTCAGTCGGTTGGTTTTTCGGACATTTGGTCAGTTGGTTGGTTGGTTGATTGTTTGGATATTTGGCCGGAAGATTTGGCATTTAGTCAGTCGGTTGGTTGATCGGACATTTGGTCAGTTGGTTGGTTGGTTGATTGTTTGGATATTTGGTCGGAAGATTTGGCATTTAGTCAGTCGGTTGGTTGATCGGACATTTGGTCAGTTGGTTGGTTGGTTGATTGTTTGGATATTTGGTCGGAAGATTTCACATTTAGTCAGTCGGTTGGTTGATCGGACATTTGGTCAGTTGGTTGGTTGGTTGATTGTTTGGATATTTGGTCGGAAGATTTGACATTTAGTCAGTCGGTTGGTTGATCGGACATTTGGTCAGTTGGTTGGTTGGTTGATTGTTTGGATATTTGGCCGGAAGATTTGGCATTTAGTCAGTCGGTTGGTTGATCGGACATTTGGTCAGTTGGTTGGTTGGTTAGTTGATTGGCCATTTGTTCAGTAGTTTGGTTGGTTGGTTGAACCATTAGTTCATATGTTGGTTGTTTGACTGCTCGTCTGTTAGCTTACTTACATGTTGGTTGCTTGGTTTGATGCTTGGTTGGGCTGATGGTTGGTTAGTTGCTTGCTTTTTCGATATTTTGCTAGCCTAACTTCAACCATAGGATTTCAAATAGAAATTCTCTAATTATTTTCTTTCTTTCGGAGAGCTGTTCTAATATCTGACATTATTAACAAATGTCAAATGTAATTGCAAACTGGGTTTAAACTGAGAGAAAAGCTCAAAAATAAGAAAGAACATTCTGAAATGTGAGGCTCACTGTAATTATTGCAGGTCTGAATGTGGTCATATTGTTCTTATGTAGCTGAAGAATGAAAATTTGAATAACCTGACAAACAAAATGCAAAGTGTAATTGTGAAAAGGTACAGGAAACACTAATACAGTGGTGGAATGCAAATAAATTTGAATTTATTCCTTTGATACCCTACTAGGTTTGATGGGATAAACACCCTTCAGAATAAGAGACACTTTTGGATAGCTCTTGTAAAGGTGGGTTGTCAATGTTGCAAATGGGGGGGTTAAACCAATTAAAGCCAGTCCATGACTAACAAGCTTTAAAAGCCTACGAACAAACAAACAAACACACATGCACACACACCAACACACACATGGTCTGGTGAATAGCAAAGAAGGAAAGAGCAGTGCATTCAATTCTGCAGCCGTGTTCATCTTGCATGTTGCCTGTCACAGTCATGCTAGGAAAATCACTCAATTATGTTTTCAATTGTGCCCCAAGATGTGCATTTGAAAGAAAAAAAAAACAACAACTTGCTAATCCTTAAGCAAAGAAATGTTTCAAGAAGAAAATGGTGTTGGAAAATGTAGGTTTGTCAAATTCTCATAATGTTGAGATATTTTTATTTTGGTTGCACTACTCTCACATGAACTAACCATAGCCCAACAAACTTTTAATGTTGTTCTTTTAAGGGGAGGCTTTTTGATCAGCTCGATGGTGCCTTCTTCATTGTTTTAGTGATTTAAATAAACACATTGAATTTTATAGAGACTGAACAGTAAATCTGATTAGACTGAACACGTAAGCACCCATGCAAGCTCTGAAGAATACAGCTCTCAGGACCTGATCAGGAATGTGTATGGGCAAATTTATTAGCGTGTAAGGGCTGGAAATAATGGAATTTATGCCCCTCACAGAGCCCTGATCTCAACATTATCGAGTGATTAGGTGAAGAGAAAGAAGGAGGTGAAGATCTGTGGTTAGTTCTCCAAGATGTTTGAGCAATCTACCAGCCGAAATGCTTTGCTGATCAGTTTTTCACTCCAATTTTGATTTAGATTTCTCTTTTAAGTTGTTTTGTCCATTGATAAAAAAATACTTTTTGAAAGCATTCATTGTTTACAGGATTTTTTTACACCTGCCTAAAACTACTATTGTACAATATTTGACATAATCGTGCTATAAAGATAAAATCACGTGGATATATTTTAAAAGGCAAGCATGAGCTCTTTCTAACATGCAATTGCAAATGCATATATTCATAAGTGTTGTTCTCTTGATATTTTAAAATCAAGATTCCTAGACACTTGCCATTTTTGCATAAATAGCTCAACAGCATATGTACTGAAACGTTAAATCAATAAAGATTTTGTTTTACTTATTTCACCTTCATTAATTTATTCAACTTCTATAGCTTCTTAGTTGACATTGCACGGATGAAGCAACCACTGGGTAAAAGCCAGAGATGCACAAACCATAAACAGAAGCCATTTCCATCTTTTGAAGGAACTAGGGTGCCCTCTCGCGGCTTTTATGGGAACTTTTTACGATTTTTTTTTTCGTAAGCGCTGCTAAACGTTTATCTGGTAGCAGTGCTGCTATCATGTGGCCTGTGGACGTCAGTACAGTAAAGAAGCACTAGTGGCACACATTTATAACGTTACTAAAATTAGACATTAATTAATTACGTGGATATTTGACTTCAGTTATTTGAATACAATTTTTATGTCTTTGAAACGGCATCCACACGTGAGACAAAAAATTTAATTTGATAAATATTATTATGTAAATGTATGCGTGTGTGCGTATAACCACAAAAGCCGGCAGAATTCTTAAGCGCATGCGCCAAACCAGTACTACTTGAGTTTTAGACAGGCGCGGTTCGGCCAGGCTCTTGGGTCTTATGTAAGTGGCGCGCGCGCGGCAGAACGGCGTCATTCTCCAAGGCTAGAGCCGAAGTTGCGAAGATGACCGGAGAGCTTTTAATAATGTTTGTCTTTAATGTTAATTTGTAAGTTTTCGTTGAGATTGAGTTTACATTTTGATTGTACCTATCGACGTAGAAAGAGGAATATAAACGGGGTTTTCAGTTTGTCCGCGAACCCTTGTTAATCGCTGTCATCATGCCTCCCATCGAGAATGACAAGATCCGATCAAAAATTAAAGATCTGATCGATTCCAATGCAGTTTTGGTGTTTAGCAAGAGTTATTGTCCATTTTGCGTCAAGGTAAGTCTTTAAAGTCACTTTTACTATGAAAAAAGTATAGCAAAATCTACTGTTAAGGTCACACGGTTTTTAACTAAAACTATCGTTGAGTTCAGCGAGTCTGAACTTCAGCTTAAACATGTTAAAATGTCAAAAACATTTTTTAAAACGCTATTACTAAACATGGGTCGTGTCACAGTCACGCACTGATACTTTCAACAAAGCATTTATAATGATAGCGATAACTTAAGCTCTTTGTAAGTGTCTCGTTACTGTACTTATAAAGGGTTAAACACATTATTTTAAACGTTTGACTGTTTAATGTAAATGTCGTTTTTGTTGCAGAAATAAGAGTTAACCGTCTCTCGACGTCAATCAATCTTATCTTAGAGTTACTAAGGTATTTTAATGTTTGACGTTACGTAACTAGTGACGTAACTAACGGTAACTCTAAACTTTCCAAGAGAAATCGTAATACTGCTTCTATATTATGTAACAAAAAGTTTGCGATACAAAAATGTTGGAGTTACAATGATGTATCGTGTACGAGCTTTATATTTATCTGTGTGAGCAACACTGTAAAATCATTTATACAATGAGCTCGCCAATGCAGCATATGCTGAATGCATAAATGATTGTGCTGCCCCCTACTGGGTAGGGTTGCTGCAATTAATCAGTTTCCCTATTAACAGCACTTTAAAATATTAACGGTTTTGCTAAATCCAGTGTTTCTATATGTGATGGAAAACATAATTGATTAACTGTGCACTGAATTAAATGATGTGCCGAGACACAAACCACTGAGTACGGATGTTTAAAAACCCAAGCTTTCACCCATAAAGCTACGATCTCGTTGGTTTCAAATGCAGTAAGACCACATTTGCTTGAATCAATTATCTGCTAGAATGAATAACTCCTCTCGAGGAGTCGAATTTGCTAGGATTTTTATTTTAGTACATTAAAGTTTCGTGTTGCTTTCTCACTAAATATCATGATATTAGGCCACTTTTAAAAACATAAAATATTAGCAACATTAATAAAATAACAGTGACAGTCTCTTAGTAGGTTAATCAAAGACAACCTTAGCCATACATTCCATTGGATGTATTGTGTACTGCATTGAGAGGGAAAGCAGGAGGTTACCCCGTGCCCGTGGTATCATATCATGGACATTATATTGAGGCTTAGACCATACCGTTACAACGCTGCCACTAAAATACCAAATCTCAATACCATTCTTCTCTTTTTCCATTTAGAAAAGTTACAAAAGGAATTAAGTTTATTGTGAAATACTTGTATTGCTGTCCTAGCTATGCTAGTGTTGTAGATGTTATTTGATGGAAAAATAATTTCCATCATTAAGCATCATTTAGTAATCATTTATTTACACATTCAAATGGGTAAAATGTGTTTTTTTGTTCTCTCTTTCCAATTATTGACAATGATCTTGAAAATAGTTACATTTTCCCCTTTCTTAGGTGAAAGATCTCTTTAAAGAACTGAATGTCAAATGCAACGCCATAGAGCTGGATCTAATTGGTGAGATAATCTTTTTTCCCAACAATTTGTAAGAGCAATTGATGTCCAAACTTTAAGACAAGCATGTTGAGACTATTGGTTTCCGTCATTGTGTAAGCCTTATGGACTAATGGATTAAATGAGGAAATGTGTAAGGAAATTGTGATTTTTTTTTTTTTTTGCCGTGCTGGTTGTGCTGATGTGAAATAATTGTGCACTTCTTCTCTAAACATTGTTCTGAAGTTAATGTTTGAGCCAGTAAAGACATGCTGAGTCATTCCTCTGTGGAGCATTTCTAATGCCTGGACTGGTTTTCTTCTTCCTTCTTGTTTTTAGTCACTCTTCCCCCATATCTGTGGAAATAAAAATACTTTTAAACGTTATTATTTTTGCAACACCTTATTTTATAGAAAATAGGGGGGTGTGTAAAAACATTTACAAATATGTTAACCCCCCCCCCAACCCACAACATGAAAACCAGCAACAGCAATCTGTTATAGATATTCTAGCAAAAGAGTTAAAATACTCTAAAAACACTTTAATTGTATGAGTCCAGACACATAATAAAGTTAAGCCTGGAAGTGTGGGTGACTTCTGAGATGTGAAGTATGCTTCTGGTATGGAACAATGCACATTATACAATGAATGATTGTGTTTGTAAGTCCGAACTGTAATGATGGAAACTTATTTCTGAAATACGAGGGTTATCATTTATGTCTGTTCCAGTGCAACCTTAAATGGACAGCTGTAGCATAACCCTGATAATACTTTCCCATGTGCATGGCTTCAAACCTGATTAACCCCTATTACAATGTTCCCTTGGAGCAGAGTGGAAGCAGGCGTGCAGTGAGATCAGATGTCCGTCTAAGAGAGCCATGTGTGCTGTTCACATGTGAAAAATGAGTTCTGAATGTCTAATGTTATTATTGTTTAGAGGATGGAAGCAATTACCAGGACTTACTCCATGAGATGACTGGGCAGAAAACTGTGCCCAATGTGTTCATTAATAAGAAACATATTGGAGGCTGCGACAACACCATGAAGGTACTGATTGCACTTTGGGATCTCTGCATGAGCTTGACTGCGATAAGCATGTGTGGCAATCATTCTGCTGGTTCGTTATGAATTATTGATGGAAATGATGTAAAGTGACTTAGAATTAGCATTCTGTTTTATGGTCAATTGCAATAAAAATATTCACAAAGTAGCTTTATAAGCACAAACACACTTTCAATACATTTTCTACTTAGACCTTTTACAGAAGTATATAGTAAAATGGTTCTATTTCTAAATCCACTCTTTTTATTGAACACAGCAGAAATGCTACATTGTTTTTTTTATCTTTGCTTTTCAATTAACATTTTTTGGTTTGGTGACTTGAGTGAAATCTTTAATTATTTTTGTTTTTTATGCATGTTTAACCCCTAAAAATGGTGTAAAATACTTCTATGCCCAAACAATTTAAGGGGCACTTCTATGAAATGATCTGTCAGTTCTCTCTTCTTTTACCGCTGAGTGAAAGAATAGAGAACATAGGGGGGGAGCTGAATAATACACAAGCACCACTTCACCATGGCTCTTATCAGCAGGGTTTATGCTCCTGCTAATGATTGGCTGGTTGTTATGGTTACAGGCACACAAAGATGGCATCCTCCAGAAGCTGCTGCGTGAAGGGAGTGAGGTATATGACTATGACCTCATTGTCATCGGTGGTGGTTCTGGTGGTCTGGCTTGTTCAAAGGTTAGTAAATTTGCACAATGGAGCAGGGCTCTAATTTATATGATACTGGCTAAATATTGAGGTTGATGTTTTTAATATACAAAGAACTGATCTTTCCATACAATTACGTTCAGGACAGATCAGTTGAAAAACGTATTACCTGATATCCCTCGCTCCAAACGTCTAACTTTGTGCAATTTTGACAATAGTTAGGAACCATCCCAGAACGGCTCAAGAGGATCTTTTGATTGATCCCAATGCTGCTGCAACCACCTTCACTTAGACAATAATTTTTTTCAATAATTTTACACCCAACACCATGCTAGTAGTCACCCTTCACAGGAAAGATCATGGTTTTCTTCCAGAGGAGATACGGGTGAAAATTAGGTGGTTGGACAAGTAAAATACGGCTGATTGGAATTAACTCAACTTAATTCCAGAGGAGATGGAACCCCAAAACACAGCCCCCACCATCAAACAAGGAATCAAGGTGCATTTGGGGTGTTGGGATGAAGCTCCTCTGTCCCCTTTGTAATTAAACAGAGAGATGCTTGAAAAAGCCTTTCCCCTCAAATCTTGAATGATCTCATTTGAAATGGGTCATCAGTGGTCGTTCTTTGGTGATGCAAAACACACAACCAAGGCGTCAAAAGAGTAGAGCAGGGCGATAAATAAACTTTATCAATTTACTCGACTCTGTGGTGTAGGGCTGAATGATGTTGGAAAAAACGATATTGCAATATTTTTTCCAAACAATATATATTGCGATATTGAGAGCCATCAATCCATTAATATATGAATATATTACATCATATTAGATTTGTCCAAAAGAAACCCTTATGTTTCTATACAAATATATTAGCAAAAGATAAAAATAAATTAATGAAGCATATGTTGTTGAAATCAAGATCATGAGCAGTTTTAAAAGCAATATTATATAAAGTCAATTTATATAATATAAAAAAAAGACACAATATATTGAAAAACATTGTTTGGAATAAACCCTGTGTATAAAAACTTTTATTACATTTGAGTGTGATAGAAAAATTCACAAAACTCACAGGGGCTCTCGATGATGGTATAAACATCTTCTTTTACTATTTACAAGTGTTTTGGGACTGAAATCTAACACTTTACTGTGCCAAAAACGGCGGAAGACTGCGAGGAAATAAGGAAAAAAAACTGCATGTGCGCGAATGCGGAATAATAATCATGGACAGAACACGGTAAAAAACAGTTCAATATAACACTAATAAACCGATTACTACTACTAATGCTTATATTATTATATACAGTATAAATATTATATTTACAGTGAAATCTCCACTAAACTGTTGCTAAAGCGATCACAGGAAATCAATCACTCATCTGTCACTGGTCTCCTGAGCTCCTGGTGAAAGTTTCTCTTTGTTTGTTGCCTGCCACAGCTTCAGTTTTAAAGGATTCACTTCTGTTGCCGACCCGGAAAAAACGTGCTCTTTGGACTTCCATGTTATTCCGTGTAACATAGAAAATTGTAATCTAATAATGGTGTTCCCGCTCCTGCACGCTCCTGTTGATTTTTATTCCCATCCCGATCACGAGATTAATAACAAAAGTTTATCCCATCCCACAGGAATCCCACGGGAATCGCCCTCAGAGCTTCCGTAAAATGCATGCGGCTCACCTTGCGCCCTTTGCGTTTGCCATATTTGAAGATACACAGCGAGTTGCTGCAGCAGAGCGTCTCAACATCTTGCTCTCCGCACGGATTATAGATTGATGTTGGTTTGCAGTTGATATCTGTGCACCGGTGTCATGCCCCTGTGATGCAGTAGTTTTAGATTTAACCTGCCCTCACAAACAATAAACACGTTTGAAATCACAAGTAAAATATTGTAATAGACCTCAAAATAAAACATATATGTTCCATGTATGTTTAAACGTTAATACAAGCCCTAAACTTGCAGGAAATTAATTAAAAAAACTGTTTTAAAGAGAGGTGACAAAGATATTTGTGCACAAATGGTCTACACTCCTTGAGGACGCCTTTAAGGGACACCCCTCCATTCATTATTATTAATAAAAAGTGTACACACTTAAAATTTTTATTTCAATTTAAAACAATTGGCCAAAATGTAAAATTGAATATTACAGCGCCATTATTTGTAATAATATAACTAAATGTTTAGTGTGTTGAACATTTTCTCTGCGAATTGTTTTTGAATAGGGGTGAGAAATTTAATTTAAATCGTAAATCTGTTTTTTTTTTTCTTTGTTATTGGGCCATATCGGCCTGCTATACGAAGAGTGGTTGTAGAAGAAGTTCCTGGGTCAGAATAGCCATTTTCAACACTTACACGCATAGGAAATCTGTGGATGGTTTGAGCTGGCACAGGTTCTGCTCGAAATCTTTATCAATTAGAGAGGATCTGCACAGAAGAGATCCTTCCTTGGACGTATGCAGATCAGATAAGCAAAACATTTGACCGCTGAGACTGATTGAGGTCTGTGAAATAGCGGAGTTATTGCTTTGGAAATAAACCTACCATTATATGCAGTGATTATTTACTTGTGGGCAAATGTGTACCGTTTTCAAATAAGTATATTTCATTTATTTGTACTAAATACTTGGGAGAAACTATTTTTTATTTATTTAATTTTTATTTACTAAGTTATGCGAATTGAGATGTTTTTTTTTGTGTGTCCTGTCGGTGAAAAGGTGCTATTCAATATAATACATGCCATATGAAATCATTTCATGTTTCCAAAATGTGTTGTATTGACAAATATATATTCATTAAAAAAATCCCAATCCTTTAAGGGAACTTTTTGGTTTCAGATAAACCATGTTTTAATTGGCCCTCTTCCTTATCTGACAGGAAGCAGCAGCATTAGGGAAGAAAGTGATGGTTTTGGACTATGTTGTTCCCACGCCGAAAGGCACAACCTGGGGTGAGCATACTGAAAGAGGAATAGTGGTGTATAGTAAATAATGTACCTCTTCAAGATTTTAATGAGATGTTTGCTCAAGGTCTGGGAGGCACATGTGTAAACGTAGGCTGTATTCCCAAGAAACTGATGCATCAGACGGCCCTGCTGGGCACAGCCATGGAGGATGCACGGAAATTTGGCTGGGAGTTTGGGGAGCAAGGTTAGTCATCATTTCTAAATCACTGCTGATGAATGCATGGCACTAGGTGGTACTTGTTTTTGTAATGGAGAGCTAGCATTTTGTTAAACTTTTTATGGTCAAATAAATGTATGTGTGAAGCATATTTATAGTGTTTGTTTCTGTGATGTGCATTGTTTAATATTCAGTTCTGTTTCAATTGGGATTTCTGCTGTAGTCATTTCAACTCGAGTCATTTCCTCGAGTTGAAAAGAAATTTTATTACATTTTCGGATTAGTTTGTGTTATTTCTGTAAATATATTAATAATTTTGTGTGAACATTTTCATTGCGTTACAATTTTTAACTGATTTTCAACCACTACTGTTGACTACTTTTTTTTCTTCTTTTTTTGTAGTGACTCACAACTGGGAGACGATGAAGACGGCTGTGAACAACTACATTGGTTCCTTGAATTGGGGTTACAGGGTTTCCTTGAGAGACAAAAATGTCAACTATGTCAACTCCTATGCTGAGTTTGTGGAGCCGCACAAAATAAAGGCAAGTTCTTTTTGTTTAAATTGTATGTAGTTTTCCAGATTCTAGTTGGCTTGTTTTCAGGAAGTGGCAATTATTTGAACTGAATAATTTTTTTTTTCAGCTGTAGGAAGCTTAAATTATTTTAATGGTTAAATAACTAATTGTTCTTTCTGCTATTTAGGGAGTTCCTCTAATAGGAATCAGTTTGTAAATAGTTTTTCTGTAGCATGTTGACTCAATCAATGATCTGATTGGTCAAAGGTTGTAAATGTTCATAGTTATCTCAATAAAATTAAGGGTATCTATTGATTTCACTTTCCCACCGCAAAACAAGTGGTAAAAATAACTGCTTAGTACAGAAAGAGTCTAAATGTGAATTTATCCTATTTACATTTGCTGACATTTACATGTTGTTGTTTAACACTGGAAAATTACTCAAAATAAAGGCACGAAAAAGCCTCAAGACCTTGTTGGGATGTGGTATTTTTCAATTAATGTGATTTTTACGGACATCTATGAAGATTGTGGTGGTTGTAAAGAACATTATACTATTATTTATACCCTTTCTAAGGTTGCTATGTCGTTTTAGCAATGACTAAGAACAGCAAATTCTCAACACAAAGTAATACATTTAAATTGAAAATTGTCATCCTGTTTGGCTCAAATGAGGATTTATTTTTAAAGTAATGTTTGCCATCTTTATAACATAAATTACCATTAGCAAATATTAGTCACTTTTGACGATATAATGACCATGTTTCAGCTCCTGGATTTCAGTGTTTAATTAAGTTGCAGCAATCCATTTGCTTTTCCTCTCTGTATTTTGGAGATGTTACTGTTAGGGGTCATTTGGAGATCTGTTTCCCATTAGTTCAGTTAACCCTGAGAGCAAAGCAGCTAATAAACAAGTGAGTTGCTCCTGGAATGACTGAGTCAGAGTGAAAGTGGAACCAACAGTTATTATGGATCAAGGTAACCCGGTAACACTTTTTACTTGGAACTAGTGCCAGCTTTTATTACACTTTGCCTTCTAAAACTTTAAACTTTAGACCTGCACGTTTAATGAATGCTGGCTCTACTTTCACACATTTCAGCTGCCCTCGCATATATGAGAGAATTGATCCTTTCTATTCCACCATTTTATCCTTTTAAAAAGTTGCATTTTTAAACCCAGCAGCCTAACGCTGAATAGATTTATTTATCGTGTTTATTTTTCTTCCCAATAGGCGACAAACAAGCGTGGTAAAGAGACTTTCTACACTGCTGCCAAGTTTGTCCTGGCAACCGGCGAAAGGCCTCGTTACCTGGGAATCCCTGGAGACAAAGAGTATTGCATTACCAGGTGAGTTTAGACCTGCTGTGTTAAACCTCCTCTGGAGACCAAGCTAAACGCTGTTGGGTCATTCCAGCTGTGGTGCGGATTTATTTACAGGGTTTATCAAATAAAGCTGACTCATTCCTGCTTGCCAAGGGAAGGAAACAAGGGAATGACTAACAAGATTAGGATTTCCTTGTGTACCTACCTAGATGTATTTTTGGTTTCTGAAGTGTATGTGGGTGGGGTGACCACTGGTTGAGTGTTGAAGGTGGGTATGCGATTAAACGACTAAAGGGGACATTTCAAAGGCACAATGCAAAGATTCAGTTCTTGGTGTTGACTGCTTAGAGACCAACTAGCTCCAAACTCCACATAACGACTTCGAAGACGCTAAACTGGTCTGGAGTATAGTTTGATGTTTAGAGCAAAGTCTATTAAAGATTTTACTAAATACAAACAAAAACCATAAAAAATGACCCACTAGACATTAGTTCCACAGTCGCTTAGAAGAAGCTTTTTTTTCTCTGCTGTCAGCAATCTTTTGTTCTAATGTCTACTGTTTATTATGTCATTTAATATCAAAGGTGTTTCAGATGAGTCATGAAAGAACAGAAAGTGCTCATCTGAGATATTCGTTCACTTTTCCCCTAGTGAGGAAGTGATGTTTTATGAGACTGGGACCTTTGTAGTTTTGAGTAATAGCGAGTGTACTGTCAAGTTTCAACCAGAATAGAAACCTCTTTTAAAGCAGACATTACAAAAAGATATCTAGTGGAAGCCCTTGACTTGTTAGTCGGTTAAATGTTGATTGTTATTATAAATCTGGAAAAGGTGAATGATCTTCTCATGTTTGTTTTTTCAGTGATGACCTGTTTTCATTGCCCTACTGTCCTGGGAAGACTCTTGTGGTGGGAGCGTCGTACGTGGCTCTGGAGTGTGGAGGTTTTCTGGCTAGCTTAGGATTGGATGTGACCATCATGGTTCGCTCCATTCTCCTTCGCGGGTTTGATCAGGACATGGCCAACCGTGCAGGAGATTACATGGAAACCCATGGGGTCAAATTCCTCAGGAAGTTTGTTCCTACCAAGGTTTGTTCACATGTGCTGTTAAAAGTTACTGCTATCTTTAAAGATGAATATCTAGCACATCTAGGGTTATCACTGCTACTTTAGGGGAAGTGTACTTAAAGCGTGGCCTCTTTATATCCTTTCTAGATAGAGCAGATAGAAGCTGGAACTCCTGGTCGAATTAAAGTGACTGCCAAATCTACTGAGGGTGATGAAATCGTTGAAGATGAATACAACACTGTGAGTGTCTTGCACACCGTCACAAAGTTTCCAGGATTTCTACAGTTCTGTGGAAATGCACATTGTTGTTGCTTTTAAGACTCTTTTGACGACTTCTTTTTGTTGATTTGTTTGTGAGAAATGGATCTGGGTATAGGTTCATCTACAGTATATTTTTATATTAAGGTTAAAGTGACGGCTCGATTTTTCTAAACATGTCTCTTACTCCAAAATATCTATAGTGTATTAAGATCATTTGGTGATTCTCTGTGTCTATAAGAACGTTTTTGAGCAAAAGCAATGAGGCTTATAGTGATGCCCACTGTTTGGCTCCTATTTGGTTTCCAGATTTGAGAAAGCATCCATGTGACCATGGTAGAGTTGCCAGAGATTTTGAAGACTATTATTAAGTAACTGCATTTACATATAACTATTGTTAAATGTGTTTTTAATTTGTTCACTTGGTATATTTGAGGCAGTTTTTCTAACTGTTTTATTTGGTTGAGGACTCAGTATTTGGTTAAGTACTCAGTAGTACCAAGATGAAGAACTGAGAAGGAAAAACTTTATCCGATAAGAAAAAATACGTAAAAATTATGGAAACACATTCACTGAAAAAAATCCATTAGCGGACTAACCAACGGATCGATTTCCTGCACATCTAAACTGTTGTTTTGGTCCTTTTTAAATTCCTTCCTTAAAAGTCTTTGCTTTACACAATCTTTACACATACTAATCGACAGTATAAAAAAAAGGACCTAATTCCTCAGGGAATTAACCTACAGTTCAATGAGTGGGTAACTATAAATTTTTGTAAATGAAACCTTTAATAATAATAATGTAGAACCTGCGGTTTGTAGACATAAGAGTACAGAAGCTGAAAACATAGCAATCTTTTAATAATTACTAGCGGATTCAACATTTCTAAAAATAGGGCGTAGTTGTAATTATCAAATTACAACTTGTAACACAAGTTTCTTGTGTTCAGCACTACTGCTATTCCTTTAGATCGGTGTGTGTCTATGGCTTTTATTTTCCTCTACTTATTTTATTATTGATTTTGAACTTGAGAGTTTCTCTGTATTTCAGGTATTGATTGCAGTGGGCCGTGACGCCTGTACTGGAACTATTGGTCTGGACAAGGCTGGAGTTAAAGTCAATGAAAAGTATGTGTGAATCAGTGTGTAGAGATGACTAAAATAGGCTGTTCAAAACAGAGCCCTTGAGGTGTTTACATGGGAGCGGCCAGAATGAGTACGGTCATTGTGAATCAGCGGTTTTCGTTCAGCGAATTGGGATGTGTGTGCGTGTGTGCGTGTGTGCGTGTGTGTGTGTGTGTGTGTGTGTGAGAGACTGTGGCTTCTGGTCAAATTGAGCAGAGTTTCTAAGAGTACATAATCAGGCTACATGATGGGAAATTCTTTTCAGTGGTGGTTGGTGAGTCATGTCATTGAGCTCATTTACTCAGCATTAGTGCAGCCAGGAGGATTTAGAGCCATTCCCTGAGAGTCATATGACCCTCACATGCACGCCCAAGAATGATGCATTGCTTTTATTACTTCTCATGTTTGAGCAGTTTACGGTTTTTAATTTTATTGAGTGGTTTTAATTAAGTTGCTCAAACCCGTCAAGTTGCTCAATCAGTTTTGTGGAGTACGTTTCATTTTCAGCCAGTATTAAGTTGCTTTATTCAAGATATTTTAGTGCATTTGGAAGTTTACATCTGCAAAATGTAAAGTTTAGTATTCGTCAAATGTTGTTTTGTTTTAGAGCTGTCCTTATTTACATTTCATTTTTTTACCTGTATTTGATTATTTTGTTCTGCATCATTGTAATTAACACACACTCAAAATCAAACATTTGTTGTAACTAATCTATACAGAGAAATTAAACATTTTTTAGTCCTTTGTATAGTTTACAATACTTAGATAAGTCTAATTAAAAATTGATTATTCCTTATCCCCATCATAAAAAGATTGTTTTTTGGGGGGCAATTTTAGTTCAAGGTAAGGACAGTTTCTCAACAATTAAATAATATTTTTGCAAAAAATGGGAAGACAATGCATAGAATTAATATTGAGTTGCCTTTATTAATAAAGACTGCCATGTATTAATACTTAGAAGTCTGGCCCTTTTTAAGTGTTTTTTCAATTTTTTTTTTAAATTACGTTTTAAGCAACAAAAAACTGTTTATTTATTTATTTTTTTAACAAACATTTTTCTTACAAACAACTTTTGTTTTATAAAACAAAACTTTTATGTCAAAAAACAAAAGTGTAGAGACAAAACAAAAGTCTTTAAAAATTATAAATACCCCAAAAAGCAAAGATTTTTTGTGCTATTGTAATTGTTTTGTGCCAGAACTTTGAAAAATACAAGCCACATCACAAGTCTTGTACTTCCAAGGGTTACCCCTTCTTTTCACCACTAGATGACACTGATGGTATTGATTTGGGGTCTAAAATTAAACTGAAAGACGATTACGCATTTTCTAACATTGAATTGCATTGCAAATTTTGTCAAATCTTTTAAACTAAAAAATATCAAAACTTATAATCCCTGTAAAACTTGCACATTCTTTTTGAGATCAAATTTAACAATGGGTTTGTTGACAATAGGCGCTGAAATTCTAAAGGCTAGAGGCAACAATTTCTAAATGCTTACCAAGCACAGGTTGAAATGCCAGATTTTTTTCCGGATTAAATTGATGACCGTAGACAAAACATGACCGGGCATCAGTGCCAGACAGAAACATTAAGTGGCCAGATCTGGCCAGAAGTTTGCACATTTTTAAAACTTAATTTTTCAACGATCAAAACAGTCTTAAGTTTTCTGAGTACATTTCTATACACCCTTCTACCATTCTAGGAGTGGGAAAATTCCTGTGAACGATGAGGAGCAGACCAATGTACCTCACATCTATGCCATCGGAGACATCCTGCAGGGGAAATGGGAGCTCACACCAGTGGCCATTCAAGCTGGAAAGCTTCTGGCTCGACGACTCTATAACGGAGCGACTCTGAAGGTGTGTTCACTTGGAGAAAAGTGTTAAAGAGTCATTTTCTTCAGCTGATCTGATTGCCTGTAGAGAACGGTTGTTTGATAACCTGAGGAATTATCGAGAGGAAAGACGAGATGCAACCCTGTGGTTTTAGGAGGACTCTTGCTCCAGTCCTCCTTGACAACTGGAGTGGCGCGTTCTCAACAATTGACATTTTAGCATCTATAAACCAAATCAGATTTGCCATAAACTATTTAAATACTTTTTTCCTGTTGCCCACACAATACATTTCTCTGGAAAAGTTTTCTGAAAATTCTTTATTTTCTGTTTCTCAGTGTGATTACGTGAATGTTCCCACCACTGTCTTCACTCCTCTGGAATACGGCAGCTGTGGACACCCCGAGGAAAAAGCCATTGAGATCTACGGTCAGGAGAACCTAGAGGTGTGTGTTGTGTCAACTGAAGTGTACAAAAACTCACGTATGATCTGGTTGCATGAACTATGTCGGTTAGTCTTAAGTTTTTCTCCCAAGAGACTGATTGAACTTGTTTGTATTTACTCAAGCAATTACATGCAGTTTTGTTTTTTGTTTTTGTTTTGTTATACTCTATATATAATATATATTTGGCTCTTTACATACACATCGATGTGAGGCACTTTTACTTTTCCTGTCTATGGAATAAACTTCTTTGCATTGAGTGTGCCGTCATGACTCTGATCTCTGCAGATCTATCACAGTCTGTTCTGGCCTTTGGAGTTCACCGTTCCTGGCCGAGACAACAACCGCTGCTACGCAAAGGTTATCTGCAATAAACTCGACAATGTGAGACCGATGCACAATACGTTTACCATTTGCTTGTGTTACTGAAGGATATCTGGAACAGTTGAATTCATGTCAAACTCAGTGTTAAGAACATGAAAAAGAATTACCCTCTAGAACTGTGGCGTTTTAAGCTTCGATTGTGGATTCTTGATCTGTGCTAGACTTGAGATTTTCTGGCTCATCAATTAATAAGTATATTAATGTGGGAGAAGCACAATTCATTGTTTGCACCAATCCCGACACTCAATGTTTTATTTTTTTGGGGCAAATTGTTGTAATGTAACATGTAGAATTTGTATAGATCACATGAAAAAATAAATAATAGAGTTCACTTCATTTTGCTAAATCAAACATCAAGACACATATAAAAATTCACTTTAAATTAAAATAATAAAATACAACAATTGTAGCAAAGTGGTCATGAGCTTCTTCAGCAGCGAGCGGATTAGTGCAGGAGGAGAAGGATTTGGGGCAGGCAAAATTAACGGGTACCAAGGGGTCCTGAAAGCAGGAACAGCCGTCTGAAGATGGCGCAGATCAGCACTCGTGTTTCATATGTTGCCTTTTGCATAATAACATCTGATAAAACATTGCTGGCACATGGAGACATTTTTGTTTACCGTTCTTACATTTTTGTAAATCATTCTCAAATTCATATCCCTATTTTAATTTAATTTTACTGCATCTTATTGCTCTTAAAATTGAGCCATTCTGTCGTACAATCATTTCGTCAAAGTTTCAAAAAGGGGCCAAAACTGCAGCTCTCGGATCATTCCAGAAGCAGATTGACAGCTAAGTCGCCCAATCAGAATCTCAGAAAATCTGATTTAAATTTTTTTTTCAGCTCAAGAACGAACTCTACTTTGGCTACAAAATGTGGAAATCAGTGAATTAATAAATATTAAAAGTTCATTTAAAGTAGTTTTTTTATTTGTTTAAAAGAATAACCTGTTTCATTATGGGTTAGTATATTTTTTTTTTTTTGTGAAAATGTAATTTATAGAATATTTATTATTTGATTTGCTAAATAGATCAACATTTTATTGTTCAAAGGATATGCATCAAGTTTACCTCTTTGATTTTGGGGAAAAAAGTACTTTTTTAAAAATTATTCCTTAAAAGTGGACATTTTGACTTTTCGTAATTTTTATTCACAGGAGCGTGTGATTGGCTTTCACTATCTGGGTCCGAACGCAGGCGAGGTCACGCAGGGCTTTGGAGCTGCTATGAAATGTGGAATAACCAAAGATCAGCTGGACAACACCATCGGGATCCACCCGACCTGTGCTGAGGTGACTGCTACCTGATTATTTATCCTCCAATCAAATTCCTCACGTTCACCATTTTCATTTTTCTGGTGTTTAAGATGTTTTTGTAAATGTATTTTTATTAATTCAACACATGTTTTCATTGTGCCTTGTTTCTTTAATCATCAGATCTTCACAACCATGGAGGTAACGAAGAACTCAGGCGGTGACATCACCCAGTCTGGATGCTGAGGTTAAACCCTGCTCGTTTAACAGGCTGCGCTCCCAATTAAACCAACAACACTGGTTTGGTTCTGAGCCTTCTCTCTCCTCTCGGTTTTAACACATACTAGGCTTTTACGAGGAAAAGTTCACCCAAAAATGAAGAAACATCTGTGACGTTCCCTCAGTGCATCGAAAAAGACTATTTTTGAGAGTGAAAATTGTTCACTTTTTAAAATCTCATCTTTTGTGATGAACTAAGGAATTAATGTCCTAGAGGCGTGTTGAAGTTGTGTGAACCAATGACATCTCATTTCTCTGCTTCTGTAAGTCACCGGTGCTTTTACCGTTTCTCTTCATGCTCCTCAAACCATGTGCTCGTTTACGTGAGTTGGCGGAGCCTGTGGAGCAGTATTGTCACCGGATCTACTTTGGAGGTGGGGCTTTGCTTCCGAGGAGATGATTGACAGTCTGTTAGACGGCGGGGTTACTCTGCTTTTTTTGTGGTCCATGTCAGAAATGTACCAAGCACATTTGTTCATGGTGCTCTATGATGTTTTAGCCCATAGCCACGATCCGTGGAGGGTTAGGACTGATGAATTTCTGCACTTGGAATTTGTTTTTCTCTTTATTTAGATAAATTAAGAAATACACATATCGTGTACTTTTTAAACCAGTTATGTCAGTCCAATGTCATAAGGATCATAAGGATTGGGTATTTAGGAAGATTGTTTGTTTTGTTTTTCGCACAAGTCTATTTTTCTATTCTTAATGAGTTCAATCATCTGTTGCTCAGTGTGGATCCTGTCACGTCACATGCTTTCCGTGTTTTAGTTCAATCAAAAACCTGAGATGGGATCGAAACGATAGCTGCATGTAAATGCTTTCGCGCAAAGTATTTAAACTAAAATTCTTCTGTAGAGCGGATGGTCAAAGGTAAATTATTTACTCTACCTCTTTTTGTTGGCTCTGGTGAACCCAAAAACGGATGACTTCCATTTTGAGTTCAAGCTGAAAACACATTAGGGTGAATTAATAATTTATTTTGTATGACGTCTGTCCATCTTCACATCTGCGTTTTGCTTTAATTTTCAGTCCTTTTGCTTTCAAGGAATGTCGTGGCACCAGCTTTGCTCTCAGCAGCCTTTGAATGTAAAATACTTCCCTAAGTAAATATGTTCAAAATGTATCCATGAACTTTAATAAAGCTATGTACACAGCGTTTTATTGTGGCTCATTTATGCTGATTAAAGTGTACCTGATTTTAAAATGCCACTACCTCAGACTGTTAGAAACTACCTTTTTTCCATGTGCTGTTCAGACTAAGACGTGCTATGAATAATGGCTTGGGAAAATGAACGCACCGCTTCTCCGTTAGCCTTAATATTATGGTTTGCTTGTCTTGTATCTTGATTGCATTTAATAACCTAATCTTTAGGCTCCTAAACACTGAAAGAGCTGCTTGAATCATGCATATCAGCAAATTATGGTTATCACAATATTTCTTTTATACTTTTCCATGCATAAACAAGTTCTAAGTGAATCTCTTTTTTTAATCATATTATAAACACATTCTATAACTATTTTAAAATTATCTTTTTTTGTGATTTTCAAACCGGGGTGTTTAACATTCAATTATAAATCTAGTCTCTATTATTTAGTGTTATTTTCCCTGTTCAATTATTCTGTAAAACATTTTGAATTGTTGATGTGCATGAAATGTGCCACAAAAAATAAACTCACAACTCATAAAAGGTTCAAATACACTGAACAGCTGTTTCTAGATCAGTGTGTACTTTCATGCTATTTGATCTAACATCCGGCGAGACGAACGAATGAATGAATGAACCACAGCAATCTGAAATCAAAGAATGAGGCACTTGTAACTGACGCCCGACATTCTCTCTCATGTTTTTGATCCATCAGCCTGGGATTGTTTGCTGTCTGAATGAAATGCATGGAAATGAGGGCTTTCTGCACATTTTCTACAGCTCTTTGTTTCAGATGAATGCTCTAAACTTCACAGGACCAGCTGAATCAGCTCTTTCAGAAACCTGCGAGATGAGTGTGTGTGCGTGTGTGTGTGTGTGCGTGTGTGTGTGTGTGTGTGTGTGTGTGTGTGTCTCATTCTCTTTGATTCCAGATTATGCAGATTTATGAAATCCAGCCTGCTTTGAACTGTCATCTAATTGTTGATGCCTAAAACGGTTTTATGCTAATAAAAGAATCCCTGATTATCTGTTCGTTTATTATCAACCATTCTTCCTGATCAGACAGCGTTCTATAAGGTTTTTGTATATTTGATTGTGTTATACTTTAATATAAAGTATAATATTCAGTAATAAAGTTAATAAATATACTATACACTCATTGGTCTCTTTATTAAGTACACCTGCTCGTTAACACACATTTATAATCAACAAATCACATTGGCATGTACAACATGAATTTGGCATCAACATGAAAGCATGGATTGTTCCTGCCTTGTATCAATGGTTTAGGCTAGTGGTAGTAGGTGTAATGATGTAGGGGATATTTTCATGGAAAAAAAAGTATATACATTCATATCCTATATTCCACGCAGGTTTCCTATTTGAAATTATATTTCTTTGTAACTCATAATGGAGTTTCAATAAGATCAATGCCTTTTAGCAAAAAGTTTGCGCGCCATCTGCTGGACACATTTTAGATTGCGCAGCAAGACTGCCACTGAAAAATACAAACCAAATAAAATAATGTCGAAAAGTGTGAAAAGATTAATGATGAATAATGTAAATAGAGAAAAAAGAATAATGTAAATAGAGAATTTGATTTTTTTATGAGTTTTTTTAAAGCAGCAAGACACCGTTTTATTTATTTTAATGACCACGTGATCTGTGACGTAAGCGAAAGCGGAAAAGAATTGAGGAGCGCACAGACATATGATTGAGGAAAACTCACATAGTGGAGGCACACGTTTAAATCTAGTAAATTAGTCGTAGATTAGTATAAACTATTCAGATTTCAGGATACATCCGCTTTAACGATGCCCTTGTTGATCCACAATGAGCGAATAGAGCGCGTGAACTCTACCGCAGAGCTCTACAGCAGATTTCCACAACTCAAGGTAAATAAACATCATTGACAAGTAACACGTTTTTGCTGCCATTTTTTACTACATATTTTGTGTTTGTGTGTGTTTCATGGTTTTTATTTAATTGCAATGTTGAAAATGCATGTCTCAATGTGTCGTTTTTCAATTTTTCAACTTTCATTTTCATAAATATTTCAAGATTTAGACAATGTGAAATATATGTTTTTCTATGTTAAACTGAAGTAGCTTCTATGCTTATGTTTCTCTATTAGGAGGGTGCAGAGCAGTTTGTGGGCAGGAGCCCGGAGCCACTGGAGCCTGAGAAGCTCCTATATATCCAGCAGAGAGAGTTTGCTGTGACCACTCCAGAGGACAGTGAGTTACACACAAGAAATAAAACACACCCAGCCACCAGTGATTGCATTTTTTACCAGACAGACTCCCTTTAGCAGCTTATTCTTGGTTAGGGCCCGGCAGCAAGATACAGCCCTGGCAGGTCCACGCTCCAAAGTAAGGGTTATTTCGAGTTTTAATCCACCCAACGAAAGCCAGAATATCTGGAACAAACTTGTGCAAGCTGTTTTTGGCTCTACTTGAGAGGCAACAGTGCTACACCACTGTGTGTCTGTGATACATGCTGCCATAAAGCTTTGATTGTTGGGTTGTAAGTGCCGTTCAAAACGCAATATCACAATGAGTAACATAAACCAACCCTACATTTCTAAATAATTTTCTTAAGCTGAGATAGTGATATACTGGTTGGTTGCTATGGTAAACAGTCTGGTTGCTATAAATATCATGTTTTGTAGGTCCCAACCCACATTTCTATGATTTTCCAAAGCTGATAGAGCTATCCCAAATTGGTTGCTATGGTGGGGTCGTGACAATATAATGTTTCTTAAGTTTCATTAAGTCGCTATAAGTTATATAGACCATCCCCCATGTTTCTATCATTTACCAAAGCTAAGATAGTGTTGAGAACATTTGGCTGCTAGGGTAAGCAGTTTGGTTTTTAGGTAGCTGTCAGTGATTTAGGTTGAAGTTGTTACTATGATTAACATAACTGATAACCAATTTCTCTGCAATGTTTTTCTTGAAAGACATTTTTGTTGCATTTCCCATATATTATAAAGGTCTATTTTATATATATACCGGTATGTTCCCTCAGATTGATTTACAGTTTTACAAAGTTTCACCCCGTGTTAAGTCAATGCGAAATTAATTTAGTCGTTTCAGTCTGAAGAGATAGACCAGTTCGCATGTCTTGGCTTGGTGGCTGTAGCTCTAACTGTACAAGCCAACATAATTAGTTAATATTTGATCTGTTGTTTCAGAGTCAGTTTCTGTTCTGGGATCAGATGATGCTACAACATGCCACTTAGTTGTTCTTCGAGACACAGGTAACAAATGCCATTAGTTTACCAATACCGCATGGGTTTCTCATATTCCGTTTCAAGTTTACGTCTGTTCTATTCCAATATTTTATGCTCTTTACTTTCCAATTCTTGTTTTATTTTTAGGCATTAGAGTACCCGAGATGGATCATTAGTCCTCTGTGTGCATCACTGTCTGTTTATGTGTGTGAAAGTACAGTACTGTGGTGAAGTTTTAGGCAGGTGTGGAAAAAAGCTGTAAACAAGGAATGCTTTCAGAAAAATGAATACCGGTAATTATTATACACTTTTATGAACGGCTAAACAAAAAAAAGTCTAAATCGAATCAATACTTTGGTATTAGGTTACTACCTAAACCAGCACCAATTCTTAAAGAGATCATGACATTGTTTAATTTTAATAATATGATCTTCACATTGGTCTAAAAATGGGAAATGTGATTCTTTCCATTCCTATTCCACATTCTCATTCTTAAAACTTTGTAACTTCTCCCCAGTTACTGATTTGCATATTTATGCTTTGTATGCAAATGTAGACATGAGGGAGATTAGAGTGATTTAATTACGAGTAACTTCAATACTGAGCTATCAACTTTTTATTAAAGCAACATTGATAGACGCTGTAATGTCATTTGGAGGAAACATAGACCCTTTTTACTGGCTGATCTGAGGTGTCTGTGCCGCGCTGCGCTGCCTGGATTGATTGAGTAAGACATGCTTTAAGAGAGGCATGAGGCAGAGACTGTTCGTGCCTCTTGTGTGGTGTAGTGTGGTGACCGCTCCTCCATGTAACGCTTTTTAACATAAGTTAAAGTTTATATAAGTTTAGTAAACAGTTCAATTATCAAAGAAATAAGGTCTTATTTTATTTTGTGAGTACAAATGTTCAAGCAAAATGACAAAAAGAACTCAGAAATGACAAAAAAAAAACTTGAAGCTTCCCCTTCTGGGATTTAAAAATGTAACCGTGTTGTGAGTGCCCTTGATTCTGTAATGATTCAAGGTGTATCAACATTTTCTAGTTGCTTGTTAGGGTCTGGGCTCAGCCCTGAATGTTTTCTAAGAAACGGCACAGTCTCGTCGAATGATTGAGCCTGTTTCATCGTGGTAAACCTCATTTATTGACGTTACACATTTCTGTTGCAAGTTCTGTCTTTCCCTTTGTTTGACTCTCGCAGTTTGTTTCTGGATATCACAAGAGAATCCCTTCCGGCGTTGGTAAATCTGGCCTTTTATGTCCTTGACGTAACCATTTGACTTGTGTGACTTCGTCAAAGGGGTGAATAAAACCAGTTTTTAAATTAACCAAACTCGTTTTTTGTTCGACACCATCCATGTTTCAATTTTTGATTCAATCTACTCTTATAAATCAATATAAAAGGCACAACATGTCATGATCCTTTTGAAGGTCCACTTGCACAATATAATGTTGTAAGATTATTGTCTGAAACCCAGTCATGGCTTGAAACAGCTATGGAGGAGGCTTAAAACCGGAAGCCGAACAGCCAAACCTTGGTACAAACTTGGTACAACCTTGGATTTTGATGAAGGCTGTTTCTTGTCACGACATGATTAAGCATGGCAACAAGACAAACTGTAGCTATGCTGAATCATCAAGGTCTCTTCCAGACAAAGATTTCGAAACTCTTTCAACCTCTTTTGAGCAATCACAAAGAAACGGGTAATGCTGAGGACCGTAGATGCCAAGGAAACCAGCGGGACCTTGGAACAACCTGTCCAGAGAAGTGAGGCCTGATGTGTTCTTGATGGAAAAGTCATACCAAAGATGTGGAACAAGGTCAAGGGGCACAAGGATCCATGAAAACACTCTGGAACCTGGGTGCAGAAGAATGTCGGCAGGTGGTCTGCACCGATGAGACAAATTGGGAAATATTTGGTTGCTTGTTCATCAAGGGGTTGGAATGCGTTGGTGGAGTGAAGCATGGTGGAGTTTCCTTCAACTTTTTTTTGCATTTCTTGGGTTGGAAATTTGATCCAAATTCAAACTAAAATAATCTGCAGCAGGACTAGGGCCACGTACACAAAGCCAAAGTAGTTCAGAACTATCTTGAGTGTAAAGAAGAACAAGAAGTTATGGCGTGGCCTACACAGAGCTGGGATCTCATTAGCATAGATTGTGTCTGGGAATACATGAAGAGAGAGAAGGATTTGAGAAAGCTACACCCACAGAAGAACAACCTACCAGCAGAGTTCCTTCAAAACCTGTAGGAGTGTAGATAGAAGTATTGCTGCATATTAATATGATTTAGATGTAAATTTTTTCATTGATTAAAATGATTCTCTCTTCTACTTCTGGAAGCATTCTTTGTTTTTAGCATTTTTCACACCTGCCTAAACCTTTAGCACAGTACTTTACACAGATAAAAAATGAATCAAAGAAAAGAAACCTTTTAAATGCATCAATTCAGTAGCTTTTGTTCTCGTGGTGTCAAACGTTTTGATAACAGGAAGCTAAGGTCTTTGTTCAGCTGGGAGTTCACCCTTCAGACTGCCTTAGCCAGTGACAGGATGCGGATCTTGAGCCATATCTGCACTGAGTCTTATCGACTAAAAATCAGCTGACTTTTTGGTAAAATAGGAATGAAAATGAGGTAAAACAACTAAAAAGAGCCATTTGCTATGTCCAATAAATGACTCTGGGTTTGAAACCTTGGCTTGCAGTCTCTCATTATTTTTTAAGAATTGTCTGTTTACATGTTGTTGTCGTATTGTTGTGATGTTCCTCGTCCTCATTTGTGAGTCAGGTGTAAATGGTTGTGTGCACAGGCAGTGGAGTGACATGTCTGGCTCACTGTGATGGGTCCAGCACCTTCACTGAAGTTCCTCTAATCGTGAGTGCCGTCACCTCCATCAGCAGAGCAGCACGAGCACAAGACAAAGAGGCAAGGTACAGGAAAGGTACCGCGGGGTATCTGCAGGGTCTTAAAAATTTAGAGTTTAGTTAAATTCGCCAGTCTAGGTCTGAAATCTTAAATCATTTTCAGATTGCAGGAGCCAGCACCTTTTTATTGATTAAAGCTGGGTTCAGACTGCGCGATTGTAAGAGCAGTCGTGTCACACATCGAAGGACTGTCCGTTCCTAAATTCACAGCTCAAGAGATCGGCGACGGAGGATTTTACACTGCACGACTTAGACAGAATCTCAGAGAACTTTGTCTGTGTTCTCAAACCAAACACTCACAAGAAATTATTTAGATTATATTAATTATTTATTTATTTACTAGAGAACGAGGTCATGTGTGCCAGACTGAAGCAAAAGACCAGGATTATTATGAAATGGCGTGCACGTTTTTAGGTCATTTATTGGGTCCAAATAGTCCGAAAAGAAGTCCCTTTTGAACCAAAACCACTGTTTATATTGCCCTCTATGCCTTTATCTCTGCAACTCCGGGCTGCCCTGAATGCTGCTCTCTCATTGGCTGCAGGTGGTCAGAGACATTTCCAGTCTGATCACATTCACATTGCTCGATAGTGACTTCCCAATAGCTCCAGATATTTAGCACGCCAAATATCTCACGATTACCCTGCAACTCTCGCAGTGCGATTGTTATACCCATGCACGAGCTGCGATTCTGGCCAGTCATCCTTAACAAAGATGGCTGCCATAGCAACCAAGTTTTTTTATAAAAAAAAAAAAATTATGTAAAAACACTTGTTTTTAGTACTTTTCATGTAAAATACGCACATCTGTAAATGTAATTGAAATGACTAAAAAAATTGCTTTACATAAAAAAAAATGCCCCACTGCTAGCCATACAGGTCTGAAAGTTTTTTAAATCACCCAAAAAAAAATTACTAATAACTCATGTATGACTCATGTTTATATGCCTCATGTAAGACATGTTTAAAAATGTACAAACGACCAGAAGCTCTGCATTTGTAGATATTTCAGGAAAAAAAACATTAAAATGTTACATTTATTCTATCTCTTTATCTACGATTTTTTTTCTTTATAAGATGCGGATGGAGAAATGTTGTAATTGTTTTCCATCTGTTTACATTTTTTCAAACTGCAGGTATGGTTTATATTTTTATATTTTATTTTTTTTGTTCAGGGATTTTATAATTTATAGTTTTTATAGTTAATTAAATTTACTGTAATATCAGTATTACAGTTTGTTAGATACATTTAAGTATGATATAGGTTTTAAATTTGATTGTTAAACGCCTAATGTTTCTTTGGAGACACTTTCTGTCGTGGTCCTTGGTTGAGAAGACAAAAGAAAGACTTGTTGAGTGGCTATAGCAATGAGCAGGGCTTTTGTGTGCGTAAAATTAAGGAATAGTAGCGAATAGTTGACTAATCTAGCCACAGGGGTTGCAAGCCAGTGACTTCTGTGCCGGTCCCAAGCCCGGATAAATAGAGAGGGTTGCGTCAGGAAGGGCATCCGGCGTAAAATATGCCAAAACCAAATATGCGAGTCACCAAATCGATTTTCATACCGGATCGGTCGAGGCCCGGGTTAACAACGACCGCCTCCGGTGCTGTTGACTTACAGGGTGCCGGTGGAAATTGGACTACTGTTTGTCGAAGAAGGAGAGGAGGGAGAAGGATTCGTCGACAGAAAGAGAAGAGGAAAGGCAGGAGTAGAGATCTGAGAATAGGGACTCTTAACGTTGGTACAATGACAGGGAAGGGTAGGGAGCTGGCGGACATGATGGAGAGAAGGAAGGTAGATATTCTGTGCGTGCAGGAGACCAGGTGGAAGGGTAGCAAAGCGCGTAGTATTGGAGGGGGATACAAACTGTTTTACCATGGTGTGGATAGGAAGAGAAATGGGGTAGGAGTGATCCTGAAGGAGGAGTTTGTGAGGAATGTTTTAGAGGTGAAAAGAGTGTCAGACAGGGTGATCAGTTTGAAGTTAGAAATTGAAGGGGTGATGTTGAATGTAGTGAGTGGTTATGCTCCACAAGTAGGCTGTAAGTTGGAAGAGAAGGAGAGATTTTGGAGTGAGCTGGATGAGGTGATTGAGAGTGTTCCCAGAGGAGAGAGAGTAGTAGTGGGAGCAGATTTCAACGGGCATGTTGGCGAGGGCAACAGAGGTGATGAGGAGGTGATGGGCAGGTTCGGTGTTAAGGAAAGGAACCTAGAAGGACAGATGGTGGTGGACTTTGCCAAGAGGATGGAAATGGCTGTAGTTAATACTTATTTCCAGAAGAGGGAGGAACATAGAGTTACCTACAAGAGTGGAGGGAGGAGTACGCAGGTAGACTACATCCTTTGTAGACGAGCCAATCTGAGAGAGATCAGAGACTGTAAAGTAGTGGTAGGAGAGAGTGTAGCCAGACAGCATCGGATGGTGATGTGTAGGATGTTTCTGGTGGTCAGGAAGAAGAGAAGAGGAAAGATGAAAAGAAGACCAAGTGGTGGAAGTTGAAAAAGGAAGAAGATGGTGAAGAATTCAGACAGAAGCTGAGACAGGCTTTGGGTGGTCAGGAAGAGCTTCCAGATGACTGGGAAACTACAGCAGAGCTGATCAGGGAGACAGGGAGAACGGT